>CM039512.1:24167934-24379475 GCA_022432975.1 Begonia masoniana | reverse complement strand
GGATGGCGTTAGCTAAGTCTCTTTTCTTGTGCATCACGGAACAGGGCTTGGGATGAGAAAACTACGAATCTTAATTCAAAACAAGAAAGCCACTTTTCGATATCCCAGTCGCTCGAAAACCGTAGTGCTATTAACATCTTTAGCTATACAATAGGGCTTTGCAATCGATGTAGTCAAAATGGGGGCGACAATGCTCTGTAAGTTTTCCTATGAGTTTCTTGATGGACTAAACATTCAAGAACTACAATTTCATATGCAAATTTTGAAAATATATTGAAATTGGTAGTGACTATGAAATGGACTAGAAATTCTCTTGATTTGCAGGTTATAAGGACTACAATTTTTCTACCATAAACCCCTTGCTTTCCTTCATTCAATATGATTGGGACCTACCAAGGACGCCTTGGAAAGTGTGGCCTTAGCCGTCGAAGGGGTTGGGGTACCGTCGATCCCCTTGCTTTTGCCTGGAATTTTTAGGTAATCTCTTCTCCGACAAATTACTTCCTCTTACCCTTGCCATAAAATTGACTATTGTTTGGGTCTTTGCAATCGACACATATGTTACTGCGCATAGCAAAAGTGTCGGAAATGTTGTTTATATCGACTGATGGTTTACCCCTGATGGGCTTCATTCTTGTCTGGAAGTTATCAAGTCTATGAAAATGAGTATCAAATTCCATTCCACGCTTTTAAATGAGTATCGAATTGCTCTATTTTACTTGCTACTGACCCGTGATGATATAGTTTGCTATGTAAAGCGTAGATATAAAACTATGATTGCTCTTCATAGAGATGTAGAAAGACAAATAATTAGGAAATCATTATAATCTATAACTTGATTATCATAATCCACTATATACTTGATGAGCCTACACGCATAATATACTACTGTATTTTCTAAGTCTATCTCACGTTACCGAGGGATGGTCGTGCCTCTTTGAATGTTACCGTGCGGAGGCTAGTAGAAGGGGGCCGGATTTTTTTTTTTTTTTTTTTTTTTTTTTTTTTTTTTTTTCAAACAAAGTGTATAGTTTGTTGCCACCTTTACATAATAACAATGTTTATCAGAATAAATGTCACCACACAGCAACATAAGGAGAATGGTCCAAGCACTTTGACAATCTTCTGCACTATCACGTTAAAACATTAGCTAGCTAAACAACTATAGAAATCAGTTTTGGCCTTACTTATGCATATCGACCCAGTTTATTCCTGGGATCATCATTGATATGACCACATTATGAGCATCAAGGACGGCCTGCATCATAATTTGTCATACAATTAGTCTAAAGAAAAACTGCCCTCATTTGTGTGTCGGAGAAGGAAGAGAGAAAAGGCTGTAGATGGCCTTTATAGCCAATATCATAATAACCTATATATTAAATATTTATTCAAAAAAATCAACTGGGATATTCGACCGTGCTTTAGAAAGGAAAAAGAAAAAAGGAACTTACATTATATATAAGTGACTGATCTCTAGTAAATTTCCCATTCACCTGCACAGTTTAATATACCCGCAGATAAAATGTTGTGCGCAGAAAATGTTGGCTACAGTAGCACATATAGTTTTAGTTAAGCATCTTTAAATTGCTCATAAAAAAATCCCAGATCGATAACCAACAAACTAATAGGGCTTCATTAATTTAAAATATCAAAATCTAACCTCCAGAAACCAACAAAGAACCCTTTTCAAACCATAATCTGATTATTCTCTATAATCAACTCAAAAGAACTACTATACCACAAATGGTGATATGGATAACGTGCTTGTGTTTATGACGATCACAAAACAAATCAAGATGAAGAGAATAAAATGAGATCACTTTCAGACACAACAATATACAAGTGATTTATATTGATCAATAGATCCCATGTCCTTATAACATGCATGCCGAAAATTGCTGATTCAACATATTGAATAACTGCATAGATTTCTAATGCACAACTTTTTTGTGTACGAAACAAAAAAGTATACAAATAAAAAAAAGAAGGATAAAAGCTCCTCCAAAAGAAAATACAATCTAAGTAAAGTTTTATGTATCTAGTAGGATATGGCAAAAGAGAATAGTAAATCATAAAGTATCTAGAAATATAACCATGGCGACCAATGAAGAAACTTGATCACAAAAAAAGAGCTCGTAGATGAAAAGCACAATCTACCATCACTGTAAAGGCAAATGGCCAACCGTATTAAAGATAATGATTATGATAAACATGCCCTTACTGGAAATGAACAGGTAATATCAGATCCATAAAAGTGATATTCAGCTCCCATGTCAAACAAAGCCATATCACCATCTTCCAGGGTCTGCACAAAAGATGCTATTAGTAACTTGAAACTATCCATCAGCCATTATTTTTTTTACAAGAAACTAAGTATATTGACATTATTAATTGAAAATTTGAACAGCAGTCTTTACAGAAATGAACTCAATAGCAAATCAATTATTCATAATAAAGCATGATTTTCTGTCTCAGTCCATATTAATCAGCAAGCATGACATAGTTGAAGCGCTTCTAACTCTTCTATAAAAACACAGCAAAAAATTGTTATAGCCGAGAAACAAATGATAAATAAAAATCTTAGGCTGGTTAACATATAAGAAAATGGGAGGACAATCAAGGAAAGAATTAAAATCTGGTATGACCTACAAATGACAGAGAGAATTCAAGAGAAAAATGTTCTTGGGAAACTTTCCAGAAAGGTTACAGAGTCCTCGAGCTATTAATGGAGGCTCGTACTCCCCACAAACTTTCCTCGCCACTGTTTTCTTAACCTATTTTCCTTTCTGGTACTCCTTTTTATCCTTACTACCCTACTGCCACGTCAGCCTCCTCCACTTACATTTTCCTCACTTCCTTTTGTTGCTCCTTAAACTTTCCAATTTGGGCTTGTATCAAAATCATCATTATTTTTGGTCAAGTGCCTGATAATTCGAAGCTGTTCGGAAAAACTGACCAAAATGTACAAACCAATACAAATTACTGTTTCTTGACTGGTTTAGTCAGTTCAATCAATTTGGTTTAGTTTCGAATAGAGAACCAACTTTATGACTTAGTTTCGAAATTTAAAATCTCATAATGAACCAAAAGAAAAACTAACTATTAACTTCAGTCAAACAAGGATTTTTATTTTTACCACATTTCCCCTCTTATGAAATTCATAATTCACAAATTTTCACTAATGACTTTGTACATATCTAATTTATTTTTTTAGTGTTTTTAATTTAAATGTAAATTGTACAGAGGTTTACATTAGAATATTTAAGAAGTTTGTGTTTGATTTTCAATAGTTATATTTTAGTTTTCATAATAATTCTTTATGTTAGATTTAATATCATGATAATTGGTTTCTTTTATTATTTGGTTGTTTGTACCAACTGTGATAATAAGAACTTATTATTTAAGATGTAACTAATATATAATTTATGTTTGGACAAGATAATTTTTTCGAAAAAAAAAAATTAACATACAATTATTAGACTATAAATTTAGAACAGAGTAAAAAAAGAAAAAAAGAAAAAAATAGTCTTGAAATATTTTACCTAATCCGATATATGTTATTGTATATTATGAATTATGAAGCAAGTAAAGAATGAAAACAATATCAACTATTTCTTTTCAATTGAAGGAAAAACAAAAAAAACAAAAACAACGCTATCATGTCAATTTAAAAATCACTAAGCAGTCATTGTTACATGATTTTAATCTTACGCACGAATTACAGAATTTTTAAAAGTAGCAAAAAAAAATATTTCAAGATAGATTTCTTTCACGCTCCAAGTAAATTACAAAGAGTTTACATTTATTTTCAAGGAATTTATTTAACTAATTAAAATTATAAAAGATTTTTGTGTTAGAAACTCCATACAAAATGTGGTGTCAAATAAATCATTAGATAATCTACTGATAGGTGCCTATCTAGAAAGCCATTAAATAGTGGGGATGTTTTTGTCACCATATTTTCCTAGCTACATGGAAATTAATCTGACTATCCTCGCATGGTCACCAAAAAATCAAAGTCTGAAAAACTACAACCATGGTAAAAGTTACACCAGCTCCAGTTGTCACTAGAACTAAATACTTCAACAAATTCCCACAAACCATATCTGAAACCAATGCCACCGACCATTGTTTTCATAGATATACTCCAAATTTTAGAGTCGTACAAACTATATCTGAACTCCCAAATGAGCATTCTTTTTCTTTTATGTCCCTGCATGTTTGTGTGGTAATGTGCCCCATGGCCCCCTTTTATAAGCATTCATATGAAATGAAACTAAAATAAAAGAAATAAAGGAGAAAGATAGGAGTCCACCTCTTCGTGAAGTTTCACGCATGCAAGGTGGAAGAAGACTAAGCTGAAGGATGGAGATATGTAGATACATCATCGTTCTTTCTTTTAATTTTCCAAGTTTTATCTTCATTTTCTTGCTGGGGAGGTTTTATTTTTAAATTGATGTTTTTACTAGGGGTAATTGGGGCAATATACTGAATAATTCTAGAGTGATTTATACTGGGGCAGGGAGAGGGAGAAGGAAGAGATGCAAAAGCTCTCCAAACCTTCTGCTATGCTAATTCTATTTTTTCTTCTTCTGATTTCTTGATTGCGTCTACTCTTGTTCTGTAAGTGATTTTCCAGGGTGAAGTATATCAGAGAAATACAAGAAATTTCATCACTAGAATTTCAGCAAGTAAAATATACATGAAAAAAAATTGGATATTTATAAAATGTATATCCCATGTACCTTACCTTATCATTAGGAGCTGCAGCATGACCATAATGAAGAATACCACTGCATCAATTATATCATACATAGGTCAACATTACTGTAGTTGAAAGCAAATATCAAAGCTTGTCAATTTAAAATAAAATTTCAATTTACAGGGATAGAAAGGAAAAGGTATTTATTTAGGTACTTGGAGCATACTAATTAAAGCCTATCTAACAAGTATTTTAAGTTTTTAAAATTTATCATTTTTCATTTTGTAAACACATAACTTAACCACATTGATAACTTTTTCATCTACAAATGTTTTTGCCATCATAATAAATAATATCACAAGATAATAGGTTATATCAACTGATCAAGTCTGAGAATCCAAGACATAATAAATGACATCTAACCAAGCAAATAAGTTAATTAAACCTCAATGACTAGTGAATTACAAAATATTGACGTGACCTATAGACTAAATGAGAAGAATTATCTAAGTAGTCTCAATTTATCATGGTCTACCTGAAATGCAAAGGAAATATTGATCATGCCCTCAAAAATGGACCCAGGAAAAATGATCCCACATTGGACACATGAGACATGACTGATTCAATGACCATGTCATGATTGTGAGATTCAATGGATCTCATTATCAATGACATGCATCTTACTGACCAGCGTAAAATGAAATTTTGGATTCGGTTTGCCAAACTGACTCAAACGTGATGCACCCGACAGATATCAAAATTAAAACAGGTGGATCTATAGGAGGAAAGACCATGACAGAGTAAGTAAATTCACTAAAGAATTTGTGGCAAGAGCTTGATCACTACCTGGTATTGGCAATGAAATGCTCAGAAGATGTTGCCACTCTGAAGAACTTGAGAATATATGATTGTTTGGTCAAGTTAACACTAAATTTGATTAAGTTGGGATCCAAATATCAAGCAACGAGGAAACACCATCATTGTAGGAAACAATTCAATCATCCAAAGAGAACAAAGTATACTGACATAATGTTTGAGCCTCAAAGTTAGAAGGATCAGCCGCTGAAAATGTAACGACCCATTTTCCCAGCAAGATATTATCCGGTCTGGGGATTGGGCCGCAGCCCAATATCCTCCTGATGCAGGCAGCGGAATTAGAATAAGAAATATAGTCGAAGAGGAGGGAGGAAGAGAAGAAAGAGAAGAAGAGTTATAGCCAAGAAGAGGAGAAAAGGAGAGGAGAAGCTCGAGAGAGAATAAGGGGATTGGAAAATAGGGTTTCAAGAAATAATTTCATTCAATAATCATCAACTATCCAACACATTACAATAAAAACGTTTAAATAGACTAACTTTGGGCTAACCCTAACGGGCCCATAATAACCTTAAAACACGAAAAATAACAATAACTGGAATAAATAATAAAATCACATAAATAATAAAAACGTCGATGATGTCCTCATCAACTCTCCCGGGGTAGAAGAAGGGTTCCCAGTCAAGTTGACGGATCCACAAGCATTAGGCTGATCAATCACCCAACCATAAACTGAGCAGTTGAGCGACCTTCTTCCGACGTCCATAAACTTGAACAACCTGAGGTCTGGAACGAGAATCTCTCTGAGTTGGTCTGGAATCTGGCAAAGTAAGATCTTGGTGACTCCGAAATAACTCCAAAAGATCTGGATCCAAGTGCTGAAGTGTCTCTTTGGAAATCCACGTACAATCACTATCTGGACGATCTACCCAACGAACCAGGAAGCGCTGAACCTCACCTTCATTAGTAAATACAATCTGTTCATCTAAAATAGCATCAATTTTATCCTTATGTGTAGTGACATTGGATGTCGGGGAAGCAGAAATAATAGATGCAGGATCAAAATCAATGGAAGAAGGTATAAAAGGGTCAGCAGATGGGTTAAAGTGGCCTTTATAAGCAATCAAGTCCTCAACATTAAAAGTGGAATGATAGCCAATTCGCTTTAAAATTTTAAATGGACCAACGCTACGACCTTGCAATTTAGAACCAGGTCCAGATGTACACCGCTCAGGGCGTATTCGAACCATGACATAATCTCCAACATTAAATTCAACCTGTCGTTTGTGTGAATCAGCTTGTAATTTATATGATGCATTACTAGCCTCTATTCGTTTATTGATTTCTATATGTAAATCATGAAGGTGTTGTGCAAAATTTTCAGCCGACATAGACACATTAGCATGCAGTGACATAGGGAGGAGGTCTAAGGGCTTTCTAGGCTTGAAACCATGAACAACTTCAAAAGGACTCATACCTATGGATCAGTTCACGGAGCTATTATATGCGATCTGGGCAGTGGGGAGGATCAAGTCCCAATTTCTAAAATTTTCTTTGACCAAACATCGTAATAAGTTTCCTAGACTTCTATTAACAATTTCAATTTGACCATCAGTTTGGGGGTGATAAGCTGTCGAAAATTTTAGAGTGGTGCCTACCATGTGCCATAACGTTCTCCAAAAGTGACCAGTGAAACGCACGTCCCTATCTGAAACAATAGTTTTAGGAAGACCATAAAGTTTTACAATCTTATTAAAATACAATCGAGCTACCTTAGAAGCATCTGACGTTTTATTACAAGGAATGAAATGAGCCATTTTCGAGAAACGATCTACAACAACCAAAATAGAATCATGTTTTTTAGGAGTGCGAGGAAGTCCAAGCACAAAATCCATACTAACATCCTCCCAAGGACGATTGGGGACAGAGAGAGGAGTGTAAAGGCCAGCATTTTGTCGTCTTTGTTTGGCCACTTGACAAACTCTGCAAGCGCTAACTATTTTGCCCACGTCTTTCTTTAAACCGGGCCAATAGAATTGACGTTCCATTTCTTCTATCGTCTTATCACGTCCAAAATGCCCAGCTAATCCACCTGCATGAACCTCCCAAACAAGAAATTCTCTAACTGATGTTTGAGGAATGCATAATTTGTTAGTCTTAAAAAGATAACCATCCTCAATATGAAAATCACTGTTGACATTGACTTGTTCATTCGTCAAGGCGTGGAAAATATCTTTAAAATTAGGACAAGACTCGTAATCCTTTTTGAGTCTTTCGAAGCCAATGATTTTAGTACTCATGACGTTTAGAACAAAAATGCACCGACTTAATGCATCGGCTGCTTGATTTTCTGCCCTTTTTTTATGTTTCAAGACGAACGAATATGCTTGTAAATTCTCAATCCAACGACCATGTCGAGAGTTCAATCTTTTTTGAGAATTAAGATATCGTAAAGCTTCATGGTCAGAGTACAACACAAACTCTTGAGGTAACAAATAGTGACGCCAATAACGGAGAGCTTGTACTACAGCATATAATTCTCTATCATATGTCGAATATCGTTGTTTGGCATCGTTTAACTTTTCGCTAAAATAAGCGATGGGATGTCGTTCCTGGCTGAGAACGCCACCAATTCCTACTCCGGATGCGTCACATTCAACTTCAAAAACTTTAGAAAAATCAGGAAGACGCATTACTGGGGCTTCTGACATTCGGGTCTTAATAATTTTAAAGGCTTTCGATGCTGCTAGCGACCAACGAAATTCTCCCTTTTTCATACACTCAGTGATCGGTGCCATAATTGTACTGAACCCTTTAATGAAACGCCGGTAAAAGGTAGCTAATCCGTGAAAGCTTCGAACATCATTCAGACTTGTAGGTTCCGGCCAATCAACAATTGCCTTAACTTTTGAAGGGTCAGGGGATACTCCTATCGTAGAGACGATAAAGCCCAAGAAGGTAACACTATCCGTGAAAAATGCACACTTTTTGACATTTGCATAGAGGTTTGAAGACCGAAGGGTGGAGCAAACTTGTTGGAGATGATTTCGATGTTGATCTAAAGTTTGACTAAATATGAGGATATCATTGAAGTAAACCACTAGAAACTTTCCCATAAAAGGCCTAAGAGCATGAGTCATTACTCTCGTGAAGGTATTTGGGGCGTTGGTAAGTCCAAATGACATAACAAGCCACTCATAAAATCCATATTTTGTTTTAAACGCGGTCTTCCACTCATCTCCAGGGCGAATCCTTATTTGGTGATATCCACTTCTAAGGTCAATTTTTGATAATATCTTAGCATGAGCCATTACGTCCAATAAATCATCAAGTCTAGGGATAGGAAAACGATACTTTACAGTAATCTTGTTAATGGCTCGACTATCAATACACATCCTCCAAGTGCCATCTTTTTTTGGGGTCAAGAGAGCTGGAACTGCACAAGGGCTTAAACTCTCTCGGATAAATCCTTTTATTTATAAGTTCGTTTACTTGTCGTTGGAGTTCAGCATGTTCAGTGGGATTCATTCTATAGTGAGGTAAATTTGGAAGGGATGCCCCCGGAATGAATTCAATTTCGTGTTGAATATCGCGTAATGGGGGTAATTGGTCAGGCAGGTCATCTGAAAAGACGTCCTTAAATTCGTCGATGATCGCCTGGGCTTCCTCAGAGATTATGGATAGAGGACTGGACCCACTCTCTATGACCAACACGAGAAAAATAATTGAATCATTTTTTAGTGAGCGTTCAAATTCCGTAGGGATAATAATATTTAATCCTTTGTGCTCGACAATTTTCTTCACTTGAGGAATTTCCCGTGGTTTTGGGTTTGGAGGCAGGGAATTTCCCGTGATCTTCACAAAAGAACAGGAATTTGATCGACTATGTATAGTGACATCTAAGTCAAACAACCAAGGTCGACCAAGAATGACATGACTGACATCCATAGGAATGACATCGCACCAGAGTTGTTTTTTATACTCAAGAAACTGAATAGGAACCAAACAACGCTCTTTTACAGATATGGAGGAAGAGTCAATCCATGAAACATTATAAGGTCGAGGATGAGAAACTGGTTGCAATCCAAGACGGGCCACCGTAGTTGCAGATACGGCATTAACACAACTACCACTATCCACAATGATTTTGCAGCCTTTGTTATTGACTTTGATATATGTGTGAAAAATATAATGGCGACGCCAATCTTCAACATCCTTGGGTTGGGTGAGCGTGCATCTCACAACGCTCAGCTTAGGTGACTCAAGAGAAGTAGACACATGACTAGGTCGGATACATCCTACAAAATTATTGTTGTCCAAATCCTCAAATTCTTCAAGGTTAGGTTCATAGACTTGCTCTTCATTTGTCTCTTCGATTGCATCGTCACCCTCTTGTAGGACCAAGTTTCGGCTAGGACAGTTAGAAGAGATGTGACCAAAACTCTTACAGTTAAAACATTGTAAACGTGAGGAGTTTCTAGAATTGTCTATATTTTTCTCTTTATTTTCTCTCACCAAAGGGGCATTGGACGGAGGAGGTCCTAAGACAGACTTAGAAGGAATAGGAGTTGAGACTGAGGGAGGTCGATTGTCACTTCGTTTACTAAATGGTATTCTTGTCACTAGCTCATAGTCTCGAACTAAAAAATATGCATGATCTAGGGTGTTGACACCTCGAAGGATAAGCTCACGTCTAAGATCTTCTCTTAAACCCTGTCGAAATCTACTTAAAGTCATGGCTTCATCCTCCAAGACTTGACTTCTCATCCGAAAATCATCGAACTGGTTAACATATTCAGTGACTGGTCGGTTGCCTTGGGTAAGGGCATTCCATTGATCCAACAAATTACCCCGGTAGGATTGAGGTAAATACTTCTCTTGAAGACGCTGTTTCATTTCGTCCCAACTTGCAACAGGAGACGCATAACGTCTTTCTAGGAGATCTTCGACACTTTCCCAAAATAGCTGAGCGGTGCCAGATAATTTTAAACTAGCAAATTGAACTCGTCGATTTTCTGGCACTCCATACCAAGAAAAGAAACGATCCATATCTTTTACCCACTGTATAAAACTACGGGGATCTAGGGAACCATCAAAAGTGGGTGCATCTAATTTGATATTCTTAAACAGTTAGTCGTCCTGGTGATTATTAGTCGGCGGTCCTCGACGATACTGATGTCGACCATCCTCATGGTCAACATTTCTATCTCGACGGTTATGTCCAAATTGTTGTCGAATATCTTGCCGGTGATGTTGACGCCGATTATGCGACACTACAAAATTGTCTGTATCCGATTGGTGAGGAATTTGTTCCATATTGTCTAACCTAGTTTCGAGGTTTTTAATGTCCGTCCAGGTACTAGCTAATTGATCTTGGAACTGTTGTTGGTTATGAAGCAATTGTGTTAATTGACGATTGGTGAAGAATTTATTCCATATTGTCTAACCTAGTTTCGAGGTTTTTAATGTCAGTCTGAGTACTAGCTAATTGATCTTGGAACTGTTGTTGGTTATGAAGCAATTGTGTTAATTGACGGGAAATAACATCTAATTGGGAAGGTTCCATATCTAAGGCATTGGAGCTAGATGAGACCTGACGACCACTACGTAACTGCATACAATGTTACTCTTGAAGGCTAAAATATTTTTTTTTTAATGACTACACATAGAGATCATTAAATAAATAGTGCTCGTAATAAATAATATCAACTACAATCAGATACCACAAATTGAATTTATTTAATCAAGGAGATTATGTTGGTTCTAACAAAGCAAACACGTAGAATTGATATTTTTAAAATGATGAAACGAAAACCCAAATATTATGCCGTACTGTAACATTATAGGGCTTCAATGTATACATTTGAATTTAAATTGGAAATTCCCAAATCAAATTAAATTTTGATTTCAAATCAACGAATTTGTAACTTAATTTTGGATAAAAATCAAAGTATTGATTGGATGAACCTGACCCGAAATGCAACCAAAGACAGAAAGGAAAATCATTTTGAGGAATCAATTTGCTGATTTTCAGCAAAGAATCCGATTTGGGAATCGGATGGCTAATTCACAGCAATTAATCTGGCATGAACTTGGTCTAGTAAGATGACCAAGTTCAGACGAAGATCAGAAGGGGAAATGCAGAAAAAAATCTGAACTCACCGTTTCAGCTCGGGAAATCCGTGGAGTTGGCGGATTTTGTGGCAGGCGCGGGGCTGATCCCTCCCTATAAATTGAGGGGTTCGGGCGATGGAAACCTCACCCCTCAGCTCTCTTCCCTCTCGAGTTCTTCAGAAGAAAAAGAACCTACCTCTCGGTCTCCGGCGCGGCGAGTCTCCTCCGACGAAGTCTTCTCTGGCAGCCGAGCTCCACCGAAGCCTCTCAGCCTTCGCCGACGACCATCGGAGTAAGTCTCTCCCTCCGATGCTCTCTGTCTCACTTTTCCCCTCTATCGAACTCTCAGCTTCTCTCCCTCACTCTCTGTTCTCATACTCACTCTCATTCTGCAGAATCGCGATCGAAGGAGAAGAAGAAGGTTCGGGTTTTTGGTTTTAAAAACCTGAACCAATCCAGTAAGTCAACCGAACCGGTTCATTTATGCAAACCAGACCAGAACCGGCCCAGTGAACCGAACCAGACCAATAGTGAACCGAACCGGACCAACAGTGAACCGACCCGACCTGTACTGTTCACCCGACCCGAACCGGACCCGATTTTCGACCCGATTCTAACCGAACCGATCGAAGATTTTTACGGTAAGAATTTCTGCTCAAATCCTTTTAAAGTTGGATTTAAAATTAAGTGGGATTTTAATATTTATATTGAATTAGGCATAAAATATTTTGGAACCGTCCGATACGATCCAAATCGACTCAACCGACCCGGTCCGACCCGATAACACAACGTAAGAAAATTCTGCTCAATTTACTTTGGAAAATTGGATTTATTAAGTAGGAATTTAAAATTTAAGATTTGATTTGAGCAGGGTATCATTCTGAAAAATTTTGGAAAATCCCGATAAACTCGTATCGCTCGGAATCCAGGTAAGTGAAATACAAGTTTTGGCTACGGCCCTACATCACAAGATTATTTTATAATTATTTTAATTTCAGTTACACGTTTTTAATGGTTGAGCACGTACGTTAGAATATCGACATAGAACAGTTAAAAGATAAAATTTATAGGTTATTTGCATGTGTATGAAAAAGTAAAAGAAAATGCGATAGCAAAAGCCTGAACGACAGTGAGATGGTGAGCTTGAGCATATGTTTTAACGTGATAGCAAAAGCCTGAACGACAGTGAGATGGTGAGCATGATCGTTAAAATTAAAAGTAAAAGGTGACGATGCCTGAACGACAATGAGATGGCTAAGTCTTAACAGGATTGGGTAAAAGTAAAAGTAAAAGTAAAAGTTTTATAAAATGCACGTATTCTCACTTACTGAGATTTTTTCACCTTTTTGTTTTAACTTGTGATGTAGGTGAGTTTTTGTCTGAGGAAGAAATTGCTGCAATTGAGAATCCTTCAGTGGCAAGCGAGCATACAGATGAAGATCATATTGTGGATTTCGAAGAAAATGATTTAAATTAGTATGCTTTAATATTTAAAACAATATTTAATGTTTTATTTTGATTTAAGATTTAAAATAATTGTTGACTTTATTATTTAATAAAATTTCATTAAATGTTTTGGTTTCAAGATTTTAACAAATTAATTATCAAAGCTTCCGTGATATTTAAGTTTTCAATTGATATGTTTTAACTTTTAAAAGTTTGATTTAACGCTCGATTTTAAGAAAATCAATTTGGGGAAAATTTTAGGGTTTTCAAAATTGGGGATTTTTAAATTGGGGCGTTACACGTACGATATATTACCACAAAATTGACTATTAAACTGAATAGTAGAATTAAAAAAAATGGGATAGAAATAATCTGCAAAGATTAAATCAAATGACAGTTTAAATCAAAGGACTTTGAGGGGTTAAATCAACTAGTGTGGTTTAGACCATCTCCAACCAGTCAATGCCAAAATGCTATTTTTCTATACCAAAATAGCATTTTGCATCTCTAAACAGTAATTTCATCTCCAACTCAAAATGCCAAAATGCTATTTTTATACCAAAAAGAATATTCTTTACATATTTTTTCACACTATAATTTATATATTTTACACATTAACCCCTATAATTTTAATATTGTACCAATTGCTCATACTCAAATTTAACATTTATTCACATAAACCAATAATATATATATAATATATATATATATATATATAATAAAAGAATAGAGAACTTAAAATTATGTTACTAGATCCTAATAATATTAGTGATCCAGCCCGACGCGCCTATATTGTTGCTGAACAGGCGCGAATTTCACAAAAAAGTTATGACCAGCAACAACATGTGCCTTCAACAAGTAATGATTTTACATCTTTATTTAATAACATCGGAGGGTCTGGATCCGATCTACCACCCTATTATTAATATGTTAGCTGTATTGTGTCTATGTAATTTTTAGTTATTTGATGTAATTTGAAGTTGAAAGTTATTTAAATTTGTGTAATTTCTGTCATTTAAAGTAATATTTATGTATTTTGTAATTTCTGTTGTCTATGTAGTTTTTAGTTATTTTTGCAATTTGAAGTTAATATTTGTAATTTTATTGAGTTTGTTATGTATAATGTGGTTGTAATTTTTTTTTTTTTAGGAATATGTAATTTTGAGTTGTATTAATATCAATACAACTATCCTATTTTATGTAAAATATCAAATAAGTCAAATTTTTAGGAATATTAAATTTAATATTAATTATTTTTAATATCTTTTAACATTTTAACTAGTACTAATTACAACAATTAGATTATTAAATATCATATTGAAATAAATTAATACATAAATTAAAAAAAAGATATATTTACAATTTAAAATAAATAAAAGGACTAAAAAAAAAAAAATAGCATGGATGAACAGTGGTGATGCAAATTTGCATAATCACTATTCATGTTTGGATTAAAATGGCATTATGCCATTTATTTTGGCATCTCATTGGAGCTTGGATGATGCATTTTCTCAAATTTGAGAAAATGCATCATCCCATTGGAAATGCTCTTAGGATGAGTCAAATGATCAGATGAAATTTTGGGTAATAAGCTACGAGGATTGATGCATAGAGATTCGAAATTTAGGTAGGTCACGACACAATGAATAGAAGGTTAAATCCTCTTGGTGATAGAGATGCAGATGAGTATCCAAATGAAGATCAACAGTGAATAACAAGCAACAGAATATCAAGCAACAGTTGTCCTTCATCCCAAATCCAGGCAACAAAATTCACAGAACCGGACGAAAGACTTCATGAGGCGATGAACAGTAACCGGCGATGAACAGTGCCGTCGGCGATGAACAGTGCCGTCGGCGATGAACAGTGCCGCCGCCGATGAACAGTGCCGCCGCCGATGAACAGTACTCGCGGGATGAACAGTAACGAACACGGAAAATTATGGCATTAAACCAAGATTTTATTGTTTGAGAAAGCAATAAAACCTGCTTTGATACCAATTTGATGCAGGCAGCGGAATTAGAATAAGAAATATAGTCGAAGAGGAGGGAGGAAGAGAAGAAAGAGAAGAAGAGTTATAGCCAAGAAGAGGAGAAAAGGAGAGGAGAAGCTCGAGAGAGAATAAGGGGATTGGAAAATAGGGTTTCAAGAAACTATTTCATTCAATAATCATCAACTATCCAACACATTACAATAAAAGCGTTTAAATAGATTAACTTTGGGCTAACCCTAACGGGCCCATAATAACCCTAAAACACGAAAAATAACAATAACTGGAATAAATAATAAAATCACATAAATAATAAAAACGTCGATGATGTCCTCATCACCTCCCCTCAAAGGCTTTGTTTGGCGAGAACTTCCCAGTTGGTCACCCAACCTGGTACTACTCTCGCCGAAGCACTTTTAACTTCGGAGTTCTTATGAGATCCGTTGTCAATTGTGTTCCAAAACGCGTCTTGCTATGTTGGAAGCGTTTCTTTACATATGTTTCATTTCCACATACTTCCCCAAGCGATGTGTGATTGTGACGACCCCTTTTTACGACCCGAGATTTGCCTATACTCGAATCCGGGATTCGCCTACACTCGGCTTAGGTCCCGAGGTTTGTCCCGCAGTCGTACTCATACGTGCACATTCAGGTCATCACAATCACCCCCCCTCGAGGGTCCAACGTCCTCGTTGGCCACATTTTCGGTTGGGTACAGGTTCTGATACCATTTGTAACGACCCCTTTTCCCAGCAAGATATTGTCCGCTCTGGGGATTGGGCCGCAACCCAATATCCTCCTCTTACGGCTTTGTTTGGCGAGAACTTCTCAGTCGGTCACCCAACTTGGTACTATTGTCGCCGAAGCACTTTTAACTTCGGAGTTCTTATGGGATCCATTGTCAATTGTGCTCCAAAACGCGTCTTGCTATGTTGAGAGGGTCTCTTTACATATGTTTCATTTTCACATACTTCCCCAAGCGATGTGGGATTGTGACGACCCCTTTTTACGACCCGGGATTTGCCTATACTCGAGTCCGGGATTCGCCTACACTCGTCTTAGGTCCCGAGGTTTGCCCCGCAACCCGAGGTTTTCCCCGCAGTCGTACTCATACGTGCACATTCGGGCCATCACAGAAAAAGTCAGAATTCTTTCAATGACAAGATAAGGGACATGTAGAGTTATCAAGATCTTCATGGAAGGATGACAAAGACAATCAATACTGGTATAAAAAGAACAAGAAAAAAAAGTAAGAAGCTTTCCATACTTTTTTTATCATACATAATTATAGAATGAATTTCCTACAAGACTTTGGTTGTTTTTATGAACTTGATGCTGAGAAATCCACGGATCTTAATTGAACCTTTTCAAATTGTTTCTTTTTAAGAACCAAAAAGATTTATGCTAAAATAACAGATCCAAAAAAGTGAAGGAGAAAAAACAAACTTGTGAAGCACTTATTGCTAGAAGCTGACACACTGAGTGTTGCTGGAAGCTAAATGGAAAACAACCAACTTCAAGCGGAGAATGGAAACAAAGGTGGAAATGAGAAGTATCATACTTATCTACGCGAACAACCTAGTCAAATGGAAATAGCAGAGCAGATTGCACACTAGGGCTGATAAACCCTCCAGTGCATGTTCATTGGCACTCTCACGTAAGTTTCTATCTTCCTTTGGAAATCATGCTTCAGACAAGATGTATGGATGATTGGGGAGCAAGCGATCACATGACCTATACTTCATAATTATTTAGTACTTATACACTAAGCAAGTTACTAGTGCAAATGGTTCCTCCTTTGCTACTGTTGCAGGATTAGAAGTCATCTATATATCACCTACTCTCGCCCTTAAAGATGTTCTACATGTCCCAAAATTATCTGCAAACCTTGTTTCAATCCAAAACGTCATAAAAAACCTACAATTTGATCACAAAATTCCCACGGAAGTTCTAGCAAAAGTTCTATCCAAACATAATATGAGCTCATGCCTAGAGTTTTTTGTTGGACTTCGTTTGTTCATATCATGACAAGCAAATAGGCAAATTAGATCCAAGAGAAACCAAATGTACATTTCTTCTCTATGGCTAACCCAATACGTGCACACTTATACACGTTCGATTAAAAGAAAACTAATGTAAATCAATCCTCTTAAGGTCAATGACAGACCTTTAAGATCGAGCAGCTCTACCTAATGTAGCCTATTCCAAGATTAACATTGATTGCATAGCATGCTAAAGGGATCAAGCTGATTTCCACAAATATTTTAGTCAAAGTTATTGATCCCATCTCCTTGGGGATCTTTGAGGACCTAGTGTATTTTTTATGGTATAAAATAAAATTTAAGTTTCTTCAGATAAGTAATGAAAAAAATATATTCAATCCAATTAATCTACCAAACTTACCTATTTTCTCCTGTAGCACAAATGCATGTATAAGAGCAATGCCTACAGCCACCATACATGTACGTGTGATGGAGAAATATGCTTTCCATTTGATAT
The DNA here is from genome assembly GCA_022432975.1 of Begonia masoniana. Classification (NCBI taxonomy): domain Eukaryota; kingdom Viridiplantae; phylum Streptophyta; class Magnoliopsida; order Cucurbitales; family Begoniaceae; genus Begonia; species Begonia masoniana. Next base: position 24,361,908 of record CM039512.1, on the reverse strand, counting down.
TCTTTCATGCCCACCTTAGTTTTTCTCATAACCTTGATCACAAGATAGCAAGCAAAATATCAATACCCATTCAACCAGTCCCGACATGAGTTATATTATAATTATTTTCGAAATAGAAAATTAAATATCAATTTAAAAAGGAAAAAAAAAAAAAATTACATAACTCGTTTTTTCAATAATATTTTGTCATATGATTACCTCGATATGAGCTTCAGAGCTTATATCATTGGCAAATTGGATGAGAGCAAGCTCCAGTTCTGACTTCAAAACACGACATTCACTAATAATAGGATGTAGGGTAGTCAAATCTGTTTGAAACATATCCATCCCCTGTGTAGTATACACCAAAAACTATTGATATATGAACCTATTACTGAGGTTGATATCGAAATTCTATAAAGCAGATCCATGGTCGATTCCAAAAGTAACATATAGATGTTATGAAAACATCACTGTTATGATTCTGATATCAGTTACCAATCAAAAAATAATTCTGATATTAGTTTAGCCAGGCTCTGTGTGTTCTACTTAAACTAAACAAATTCAATAATTTCTTTGAAAATATGGAAGACTAATTTTTTGGCTAATTTAAAAACAATGCCAAACTCTGAGAGACTAATTTTTTTGCTAATTTAAAGACAACCTCAAACTCAGTTGGTGTTGAATAGTTCATGCTATCAGTATTCAGCCCATGCAAAAGAAACAAGAGGGGTTCTCCAACTCCCTGGTACTGATCACGAAGAACACCAGAAATTTGATCGGTAAAAAAAACCATACTAACCATATACTTTTCCTGCAGAAAATAGATGAAACATTATTTGTAAAATTTGCGGCATCTCGGCATACTAAAATACATGTCATGCAGTTACCTTGAAATAAGACAATGGCATTATTTTTCCCAACCAAACAGCATAATCAGCAGATAACCTTGGAGCAAACAAAATAGATTTCCCAGATTCAACATCCTTGAAAAGTGAAAATAATGTTTTAGTTTTATAAGCAAAGACAAAGTAAATTTTCGAAACCTACAAAACATAGTAATGAGACAACTCAAACAACATAGCTAAACACTAACTCATTAAAACACCTGTGCTTTTGAAGTTTTTTGAGTAGATCATGACAGACCTTCCCCGTGGAAAGTTCACTGGCTCAAATTTTCAAAATAGATTGTGGTTTATTTTAACTTGGATGGATTTTTCTTATTCAATTCATTGAAGGATATAAACCATAATGAATTCATTGCCATTCTTGTGAAGTCATTGTGGCAAATGAGTCAACTATCTTTGAAAATTGAAATTTAAAATTTTAGTTTGCGAAGTATCTTCAGGCACAATCCAGCACCTATAACAATCCATTGATTTTCCCAAAAATGAACTCTGGCTCCGCACCCCCTTCCCCTACTTTAAAAGCAATGCATTTCTGAAATCAAGATAGAAAAATATGTTTCTATGAATTGTAAAAAGAGACAATTTGTTGGGTTGGTCAACCATCCACAAGCCCCATCTCTGTATTTTCTCTTAATGGTTGTGTGCCATACTGAGACAATCTCCTACAGAAACCTCCACAACCATTTCCGGAAAGAGCCACCTCTTGAGTCCATGATTAACTAGATCACTGTAACCCACTGACCTAAAATGTGGGTTCATCCCCTCTACACGACACTCCAAAAACAAGTCTCTCAGCATCTTGTCCATCGGTAACTAAAAAATGAAACAGAATATTGTCAAGGGCTGCACAAAGAATAAGCTTTGCCCCCTCTAGGAAGAATCATTTTTCCTTCCATCCAATCGTTTTTGTAGCTCTTTGGATCATTGAGCCCAAAGCTACTAATGAGTGGATTTCCACAAAAAGGGTTAAAGCCAAGTATGTCAAGAGCCAAGTGTTTTTAGATTTCGAGGATTTCCAGATTTCAAGTAAAAATGATGGACACTATCAAAGAAGAAGTAAAGAGTTTGACTAGGTTGGTTTATCGGTAGCACCAAGAAAGAGGAGGCCTAATGACATGATTAATTCATCTTCTACTTCTTTTTGCAAAGCTGCTCGTAGGGTAGACTAAAATGATCAAATTAAAAGAATAACAAAGAAATTAAGGTATCTTGAAATAAAAATTCATAATATCTAATCCATTACAATTCAACGTCATCCCGCAATAAAGTATAAAAAATCAGGAGGGACATGAAAACAGAAACAAAATGAATTAAAAAAGAAATTTACTTACGATAGCTCCATAGAAACCAGGCTCGACCACGCCAAATAAATAGGCAAAGTAACTCTCCTGTCTATTAAAAAATAATGACATTTAGCAGGGTGGGTGAAACCAATACAAATAGAGTGAGCATTTTGTTTTTTTCTTTCCAATGTTCAGAAAGTCAGACCTCAAACATTCAAAAACTAATCAAAAATGAAAAATAAACAACAAGCTGATCGCTTCGTAATTATCGCAGCAGCAGCAGCGAGGAGTTGGTTTCATTTCCTACTAAACTAACAACCAAACATAAAAATAAAAATAGGAAATGTTGGGAAATTAAAGCTGATGAAATACCGGAAGAGTTCGATGTGGTCTGTGTCGTAGCGCGTTCTCTCTAGCCCTCCCTGAAACATGATCGATGAGAAAAGCAGAGGCAGACAAATGAAATGTGTCCCAAGCGCAAAGCAAAAGAGATTACTTGGAGGAAGACGAGGCCTTGAACAGGCCGACCCGAATCAGAGAGATGCAGTCGGAGAGATTTGAGGAGCTTTTCTCTGTTGGTAAGGTGAAGCTTGATGGGCACAATTGGAGGAGAGAGGGACGAAGAAAGGGCCATGGGAACGGACCGTAGCTCCTCCAGTTCCAGTGGCGGATGTTCGATCAAAAATAGACTCCTCTTGGGCGATTAATACTATAGTAGGATTAAATTAAATCTAATTTGAAGCTTTAATCATATTCATTAATTGATAATTTAATTATAAATCTATATATATAAAAGAGCACTGTTTCCTCATTTTCTTCTAACAATTTTGATTTAATTTAATTAACTTTATTAATTAATTCAGTTGACAGAATTTAATGTCCCTCTTTTATGCCTCCTAATAAACTCAAATGATAGAGTTTAATGTTGTGAGCGAAAATCCACCTAAAACTTGGATCTTAAAACTAACATTTTAGTTGTTCTCTCTTCCATTACGTGACAATACAATACATTAATCATTGTTTTACTACAGTGAAACGTGAAGACCTCCAACGAAATAATTTTTTGAAAATAGAAGGCTCGAAGATAATACTAACAAAATGCCTAAAAGGTAAACAATTGTCGTGATTCCAGAAACTCTTACGTTGTAAAACTAAGAATCCCAAATGAGTTTGAATTTCATATTTACATATATGTAAAGATGTATAAATATTTTCATAGACCGAACGCTCGTTAATTAGTATCGATGTCTGCTTCGTTTCGTTTTTCAATTCCATCACCCACTTCTCCCCCCTTTTATAATATAATAAACTTCAAAATTTTAGTTTGTTAATGATCAACAATGTACACTTAGTTTCGTCTTTTCAGTTCCCTTGACAACTTTCTCCCCCTTAATACATTAGTAGCGACGAGCAGAGGGACGGACAACTTGATTTGAGCAGCCTATGGTGGGATGAAAATTTTTGTCCTTGTTGTCGCGCTATACAAATGCAATTGCTACATCACAAATCGACATTTTTTCTTCGCTCATAAGGACGAAGGAGATCATACCTCATATTACAATCGTATTAACTTGTAACCTAATAAAATAAATTTTATGCGAAACAAATGACATTTACTAGCTTGCATCTATAGAAAACAAACTGTTTGTTTGTGATTTCATCTTATTCAACTTAAATCATGGTCCCAATAGTCATGTTATTCTTAAGCTTAGCCGTTACAATATAACGATAATTACAACTTTTTTTTGTATATGGAAAAGTTTTCTAAGTCATGAGAACAACAAAAACAATTTCTTGTTGTGACCAGGTTGCAGGTTTTCTAAATATTTTGGACGGTAAACTAACTGAGAAAGTTTCTTTTTCCCCCTTTTGCAGACTCTTACACCACGTTTAGTTACATGTGATTGTGTATATAGAATTCAGATTACCGGTTAAGAAATTTCTATGAACTCTTTTGTGGGTTGGATCCCTTGCTAGACAATCATTTCTCGAGGAACTTTGTACAAGCTTCTAATTTACAGTTTAAAAAATTTCACATAAATACTTTAATTGTCTGTTCTATTCAATAGATAACGTTGAGAATCGAATGCTAATAATCAGAATAAAAAAAATGTGAAAAAATAAGAACATCAAGATTTACGTAGAAAATCTTTACGGGAAAAAATCACGGGTAGAAGATGTAACGCCCCGAGTTTTCTCAACCCGGTTCGCTACGCAAAATACTGAACCGAACTATGACATTTTGAGAAAATTTTAAAATTTCATTCAATAATCAAAATTTGACCATTTAAACGTTAAAACTTGCAGCGGAAAAATATTTGTATAAAACAACATTTATTAAATGATTAAAATATTAGAGACAGTTGTTTGAAAGAAGACAAAGGGAAAACAGAACACATCTACCGCTCACATCCACCGATCATAAAACGACAAAATCTACTACTCACATCTACCGCTCGCATCCACCGATCATAAAACGACAAAATCTATTGCTCACACCTACTCGAATCTATCACTCAACATCTACCGGTGAATAGTACACTCAACATCTACCGATAGACAACATCTACTGATAGACAATATCTACCGGTGAACAGTAACACTCAACATCCACCGATAGACAACATCCACTAATAGACAACATCCACCGGTGAACAGTACATTCAACATCCAACGATAGACAACATCCACCGATAGACAACATCCACCGATAGACAACATCCACCGATAGACAATATCTACCGGTGAACAGTAACACTCAACATCCACCGATAGACAACATCCACCGATAGACAACATCCACCGGTGAACAGTAACACTCAACATCCACCGATAGACAACATCCACCGATAGACAACATCCACAGATAGACAACATCCACCGGTGAACAGTAACACTCTAAACAAACGGACAACTCTGCCTACTAAAAGAACTTGTAAATTTTAATAGCAGCTATTCAAAACAACATAGATCCACAACTTTATAAATCCAGAATAACAATCTACAACTAAACCAAATCATGTTTTCATAGTCAGGATAATCCCAAAACATGTCAAAACATTAAAACTACTACTGTCATTAAAATCTTCAGCATATTTCAACAACACACTTGTTCACTAAGACTTCACATACTGACATTTGTTAAATCGCCTCATCAGTGCACCAAACCGTGGCATAGATGTGCTCCATCAACATCGCCTATTCTTCTGTAAACTTAGATAATTCACCTGCCGGAAACTCAGCATCTACATCACAAAACTCATTTATTAGTCTAATGCTAAATAAGTAGAGCAATAATGAAATGTTAAGTAGAAACATAAATCCTAGTCATGCAGTTTCTACTTTCACATCTCAGTTGCATTCACGTTCTTTCTCAGATCTGATCCATCGGTTCCATTGGGAGTTGGATCAATTTTTCCAAAGTTATACATCCTCTTCATCAATTAAGGGGCGGTTGAGTTTCCTTAGTAGTTGATCTGATCCTATATTCCACTTGGGAAGCTGTATACCCGGCTGTACGGAATATTAATATTTTAATGTAAATGACATTTTTGTAAATATGTCAAATTAAGTCGGTTTCGTGAAAAGAAAGCGTCATTACGATCCTAATAATTAATAAGGATTTTAAGAAAATTTCAGGAATTTAGGAGTCGTAACGCTAATTTTACGAGAATTACGTTTATCGTAATATAAAGGATACTCTGGTAAAAATAGTAAACGTAGTCTGTTTTGCGAACGGACAGTTTTAATAGAACCCTGATAATAAGTTGAAGTTGTTAGTGAAGTAAGGAAATTTGGAGAAACCGAATCGTTAGACAATTAACGAAACAAAGGACGAAACGAATAGAAAATCAAAGGAAGGGCAAAATGGTAATTGCCAAGTCAAAATTTTATTAAAACCACTTTTCTTCTTCTTCTTCTCTAGCACTCCACGCAATTTCTCTCCTCCCTGGAGATTCAGACGAAGCTCTCCACGGCGATTCCTTCTTCCGGCGACCGATCTCCTCTCTGATCGTCTCAATTCTTCGCAATTTCTTCTCCAAACCCAACCCTAGGTATGATTCTATAGTTTTGAAAGGTTATCGTTCATTTTTGTGGAATTATACGTTTAGGGTTTCGTTTAGAGTTTTGTGAAAAACACGATTTAGGGTTTGAAATCGATAGGTTTGTCGTAGTTGTAAATATGATGGACGTATTGAGCGTTATTAGATTAAGTTAATCGATTTAGGACGAATGTTAGAGATTTGACGAATTTTTGAGTTTTGGGGAAAACTCGTTAATGGTAGTTTCAACGTATCGAGCGTAATTGTTGGATAAAAATGCCTCATTGAGCTAAGTTAGAATTTTAGAAATTTCCTTAGTTAAGGATTTCGTTAATTTGGACGTTTAAGATTTAAACGCGTTTTAACGATAACTGTTGTGAATTGCCTAGGTGAACAACGCTCGTGGACGGAGCTTGAAGTTCAACGAGCACGAGGTAAGTTCTCGTGACTTACTCTGGCCGATTGGCCTACACCGTACGTCGAGATCGTCTCGAGGAGTTTTGGTGACGTGTTTGTTTAAATTGCTTTGGTTGAGTAGTTAGGTTTAGTTCTTTTATAGGTTATATTTTTTTATAGTCTTGATGGTATATATGATGTATGTTTAAATTATGCTATAAATTGTTCATGCATCACAGTTTTGAATTACGCATAGAAAACGAATTTTCGCACTATGTTTTAAAAAAAATGGCGATGTGGCCTGAAAGGGGGCTATTGATCTATTGTGTAGATCGATTAAGGGTCTGTCATAATACCACATCTAATATGAACTGATGTATGTTGCATGGCTGTGCGTGTTGCAAGCATGTACCCCCCTCCTCTAGGTGGAAAGGGTTGTCCAATCGCAGGATATGCCCTCTCCATTTAGGGGGTTGAGATCTCGATGACAACCTATGTAAAGATAAGAAAATGTTGCATGATTTCTGAAACTCATTTGCACAGCATGCATTTACATTTACGAAACTTGATGAGCTTTAGCTCATAGATTGTCTGTATGGTGTAGGTGATATCGAAGCAGGTGAGGACGACGTTCCTCCTTCTGACGAATGAGTCCAGTTGAAGAAGAATGATCATGGGAGTGTGCTGGCACAGTCGAGGCGTTTCATGACCCATGGGGACGTATGTAGGTATTTTGAGTTATTTTGGATATAAAATGTTTAAGGAAAATATTTGTACAGATAGAACATTATAGGATGTTTGGATCTGGACTAGTTTATAGGTTTATGTTTTGAAGTTTTTAAACGTTTTGGAAACTTGTTTTGTAAATGTTTGGTAATAGGGATATGTTCGGTTTTTAAACATATCCATGCAGTTCGTTTTCATGAAAATATATTTCGTTTTAAATGTGTTTCGAGTCGGTTTTGAATGAGGTTATGGAGGAGGTACGAGTATCTGGGGTTTTATGTCAAATTGTATTGTGATGATGCATGTATATTTAGTGATAATTGTTTATGAGGTAGAAGTGTTAAGGGTAGTATTATGCAGGAGAAGAAAGAAGGAAAGAAGAGAAAAAAAAAGGAGGCAAGTCCTCTGGAAAATCCAGAGGACTTGGCGATCGATCGCCTGTGGGGGGCGATCGATCGCCCCTCTTGGTCACGCTCTGGAAGAAATTCCAGAGCGTGTGCCGAGCGATCGCCTGGAGAGGCGATCGCTGGGCAAAACATGAGATCACCGAAGGGCGATCGATCGCCTGAAATGGGCGATCGATCGCCCCTTGTTTTTCAGGGACAAATGTCCCTTTTGTCCCTCCCTCCATTGGCCGATGTTTTTCTTTGTTTTTAATTGTTTTTAATTTATTGTTTTAAGTTTTAATCAAATATTTTAAGTTTCTTTAATTGGTTTTAAAATAGTTACGAATGATTTTTAACAAATTAGTCTATTATTTAAATTCCGCTCAATTGATACGAAGTTTATAAGGATAGAAATAAAATGAAAATTTTATTAGGAAAATTAGGTTATGGGTAAGGGTCGCTACAATTTATGGTATCAGAGCCCCCGGGTTTTAAAAACGGTTCTGTAGACTGCTCGACTGCACAGCCACTACGCGGACATCCTTCCTCAACTGTAAGGATGTTTATATATTTTTTTAAGTTCGATTTCTTAGAGTGTTTGTTTTAACTTTGATATAGGAATTATATAAAATGGTGCGTCGAGGAAATGACCGAGACGATAGAGACGATACGATAGACACTCTTAAGGATTTTATTGCTCAACAGTCTCAACATATGGAGCGTCAGACCCAACAAATGGAGAGACAGTCCCAACAGCTAGGCACCTTAATCGATCGTGAAGGTGCTAGAGCCTGGGAGACAGCGATTCAGGGTAACCGAGGGATGGAAAGATTTCAGAGGCTCCAACCTCCTGTGTTCAACGGACAATCTACGGATCCCTCTTCAGTCGAGGAGTGGATTTGAACCATGGAGGACATGCTGGCCTATGCAAGCATTGAAGATGGAGAGAAGGTTGCATTGGTTAGCTACCACTTAGCGCTGGATGCCCGATTTTGGTGGGATTCGATCAAGGCAACCACCGATGTGACGATTATGAGCTAGGAGCGCTTCAAGATGATATTTTATGATAAATACTTCAGCCATATGGTACGAGAGGGGAAGATGGTGGAGTTTATGCAATTACGGCAAGTTGGTTCGATTGCCAATTATGTGAGGAGATTTGAGGCTTTGTCCCAATTCGCGCCACGCCAGGTCAGTGTCAATGAGGACAAGGTACGCAGATTTGTACAGGGGCTTGGCCAAGAAATTCAGAAGAGTGTTACGATCTCAGGGGTGCGTAATGTATCCTACGATGAGATAGTGGCCAGGGCACTGGAGATTGAGGCTGTTGATCAGAGTTCTGTTAGACCAAGGGAGCTAGCTAAAGGCTTCTTTCGAGAGATCCACCCTCAGATCCGAAATAAGGGTTGACAACCGAGAGGACAGCCACAACAACAACAACAGAGAGGCGTGAAAAGGCCTTTAGAGGGAGGTAATGATCGAGACAAAGGGAAGCAGGTACATGGGGCTTCTCAAATGCCGTGGTGCCCCAAGTGCCAAAAAGAACACAGTGGTGAGTGCCGGGTGGGCACGAATAAATGTTATAGATGTGGAGAAGTTGGCCACTTCATTAAAGACTGCTCGAAGCAGGGCCGTGAGCAGTCAGGCACAGACCAGAGGAGGGTTATGCCAAGGATTTTTGCATTTATCGAGCCTGGTGATATTGACGACGAGGCTCGACCTTCCGTGATAGCAGGTACTAGTCTAATTTCGGGCGTAGCTGTATTTTCTTTGATAGACACGGGGGCTACGCACTCTTTTGTTTCCACTGCTTGCGTGTCTAGACTGAAGCTTGTGCCTGAGTTAGCAGAATGCGAATATAGTGTGATGCTACCTTCAGGAGAGCGTATGCAGTTGGGTCAGGTCGTCCAAGGCAATATTGTCTCAGTTGGGAACTGTACCCTCTATGCTCGCTTGATTGTTATGGGCATAGAGATCTATGATGTTATCTTAGGGATGGACTGACTATCACAGCACTTCGCCACCATCGATTGTCGATTCGAGATTGTGACGTTTCGGCCCCCGGGTAAAGTCGAGTTTTCTTATTAGGTGATGAAAAGATTTAGTGGATCGCCTATTTCTTATTCCATGAAGGTCAACGAGCAGTTTAAAGGTGAGTGCTCTATTTATTTGGCCACAGTAGTTGATATTCAGTTGCTTAGCGGGGTAAGGCCGAGTGACATTCCTATAGTCAGAAAATTCTCTGAGATATTCCTTGATGATCTTCCCGGATTACCGCCGGACAGGGAGATTGAATTTGTTATTGATGTATATCCGAGCTCCGTGCCAGTGTCTAAGAATCCATATAGATTGGCGCCTGCTGAATTGAGAGAGTTGAAAACTCAGCTTGAGGAGTTGTTAGATAAGGGTTTCATCCGACCTAGTTTTTCACCCTGGGGTGCACCCGTTCTATTCGTCAAGAAAAAAGACGGGACTCTCAGAATATGCGTGGATTACAGGGAGCTGAATAAGCTCACAGTGAAGAATAAGTATCCACTGCCTCGGATAGATGATTTGTTTGACCAGCTGCAAGGTGCCCGAGTGTTTTCCATGATTGACCTACGCTCGGGTTATTATCAGTTGAAGGTTCGGAAGGAGGATGTTCAGAAAACGGCGTTCCGAACGAGGTACGAGCATTATGAGTTCCTAGTTATATCTTTTGAACTTACTAATGCCCCTGCAGCGTTTATGGACTTGATGAACTGAGTCTTCAAGGAGTACCTGGACAAATTCTGTAACACCCCGAGTCTTCAGACCCGGTTTTTGTTACCCATGACATGGAACCAGACTAAGAGAATTTACGAAAAATTTCAAATTTTCTCTCAGTGATGATAAATCCATCTTTAACCCTCGACTTTACAGCGGAAAACTCATTGAATAATTATCATTCATAAAATATATAAAATAATAAAACATTGGCTGAGAGAATTGAAACTCAATAGGCATCTACCGATCGCAAACGACAAAACAACACTACTCACATCATCCGATCACAAAGCGACAAATCACTTTTGCTCACATCATCCGGTCACAAACGACAAAAAAAACTATACACACTTCATCCGAAAACAAGATCTACATCTACCGATTGATATGTGCATCTCGCGTGACTCATTAAAACTTCATCCGATCGCTAAACAACAGAACTTATACACACTTAATCCGATAAAATAAACAACATCATCTGATGGAAGACATCATCCGATGGAAGACATCATCCGATGGAAGACATCATCCGATAGAAGACATCATTCGGTGGAAGACATCATCCGATGGACAGAAACCTTAACTTACCAACAGAAACATCCATCGACAGACATGAACCCTTGACTTTTACCTACAGAGGACATCCTGAATTTCTCAACTCCCAACACGACTAACACAAACTTGTATTGACACAAACCATAGACGTCTTCTGAGTATGCATAGCGAAAGAATTAAATAAAACAGATCATTCACAACCCAGAAATCAGTCAGACAAGTTTACTAGTATTCAACATTTTTAAGAAAAATCCCTCTTACTTAAACTTCAATATTCATAAACCTTACTAATATCTTAAAGGTAGCAACCAGAGATCATATTCGCCTTTCAAGCCACACATTGTCACCCTAAGCACCATCCAGCAACCAGATTTAGGCATCTTCACTGAATTTGAAATCTTCACCTAATTGTTCTTCACCTACATCATAAGGTTTAAACTATAAGCCTAATGCTTAGTAAGGAGTGCAATGCTAACATGTATGCATGAATGCACAAATTAAAGGAAACACATATTCATGATCTTTTCGTGTTCTTGTTCTTGTTCATGTTCATCGTTTTCATCATATGGATTAAGGGAGGATTTGTGCCGAAAAGGGGGTTGACAGTGAGAGTGTACATAGTCCCTTTCGGGTCGTATTCATGGTCCTCCTTTTGGACCGTGACATACGCCAAACTTCCCCCAACCCTCTCTTAATCCTTGTTGCATAAGTTTCATATTCATTTCTTGTTCATAGGGAAAATCATGCTTTTAAAACATTTTCATATGCATGAGAAGGATTCGTGTTGCATGAGCATGAGCATTCTAAAATCATCAGGCTACAGAGCAAGTCATTCATTCGTTAAAGATCACAACATCAATTCGAGTACCATAACCAACCAGATATTAGCACAGATACATTTAACATCATAAACAACACCTCTACTTAGTACCCTTGAGATGTAGGGCCCTAATGGCCGGAAATCTTACTCACTCACTTACCTGGTTTCCTTAGCAAAACTTGAGCACCTCTCTTCAAACTTCTTTGCCTAGAAACATTTCACATTATAGTGTTAAATCAAAATCCTAAAAGTTCTAACCGAAAGTCATCCTAGATTCTAACTTATATATTTCTAAATCTTCCTAGTCGAGCGCCTAATACGTACAGATTAAGCTTCTAAAAATATCTAAATAACTAGATTCATCTTAGAAGATAAACACAGATTATAAATGTTACTACAATAACCCAACCATTGAAGAATCCGAAACCCCAAGTTCTAGCTGAAAACAGAGCCCTAAGAAACTATCCAGTAACTACATTATCTAAGTCTTACCTAGAGCGTGGATTGTCGAAGTGAATACTGAAGCATCGATCGTTGGTGGAGGAGTAGCTGGCCGAGAGAGAGAGGAAGAGCTTTGGAGAAAATGGGAAATCGTCGAGAGAGGAAATGTCGGCTACAGTGGGGTTTAATGAGGTTTAAGGATTTCCATTTTCTATATATATTAACTAAAATCCAACTTAATTACCAACTTGCCACCCAACCTAGTTTCACTCAACTTGTAATAAATATGTCTTGACATTAAATTTAAAATCATAAAGGTTAATAAAAGGGTGACAATCAAAATGGTTAAGAAAATCACCTGGCTGAAATTTTCGGGTGTTACAAATTCGTTGAGGTTTTCATTGACGATATTCTAATATATTCTAAGACGAAAGAGTAGCATGAAAAGCAATTGAGAATTGTTCTCGAAATTTTATAACGACACCAGCTTTATTCAAAGTTCTCTAAATGCGAGTTTTGGCTGGATATGGTCAGTTTTCTAGGCCATATTATATCACAAGAAGGGGTTTCTGTAGATCCGAGCAAAATCCAGGTGGTCAGAGATTGGCCACAGCCTAAGAATGTGCGTGAAGTGCGTGGATTTCTCGGGTTGGCTGGTTATTATCGGAAGTTCATAGAGAGATTTTTAAAGATTGCAGTTCCTCTTTCACGCTTGACTCGGAAGAACGAGAAGTTTATATGGTCGGCTGCTTGTGACAACAGTTTTATGGAATCGAAGCAGAAGTTGACCACAGCTCCAGTTCTAACGCTACCTGTCAAAGGTATGAGATTCAGTATTTACTGTGATGCGTCTGGAGTCGGACTTGATTGTGTATTGATGCAGGAAGGAAAGGTTATTGCTTATGCTTCTAGGCAGTTGAAGCCATATGAGCAGAATTATCCTACGCGCGACCTGGAATTAGCAGCCGTGGTCTTTGCACTGAAAATATGGAGGCATTATTCATATGGGCAGCAGTGCGAGATATTTTCTGACCACAAAAGCTTGAAGTATTTATTTACGCAGAAAGAGCTTAATATGCGGCATAGAAGGTGGTTAGAGTTCGTCAAAGATTATGATTTCGATATTAAGTACCATCCAGGAAAGGCGAACAGGGTCGCTGATGCTTTCAGCCGAATGCCTACTGCGAGTCAGCCTTCACTTGCAGTGTTGTCAGTTACATTGCGGTCTGAGATTGAGAGGTTTGATGTGGAGATTGTGACAGAGTTGTCCAGTATGCTCACCAACATTTCTCTCAGGTCAACTATTCTGGATAAGATACGTGAAGCTCAACAGAAAGGTATGGAGTGTGAGAAGCTTCGATTGAGTTTGACATCTGGAGGTGTGCCTAAATTTAACTTGTCAGACGATGGTATTCTAAAGTTCAGGCATAGGTGGTACGTGCCTAACGACGAAGAATTGAAGAAAGAGATTTTGGTTGAAGCACATTCTTCAGCTCTGTGCACCCGGGAAGTACCAAGATGTACCGGGATTTAAAACAACATTTTTGGTGGCCGAACATGAAGAGGGAAGTTGCGAAATATGTTGAAACCTATTTAATTTGTCAACTGGTTAAGGCGGAACACCAGAGGCCGGCCGAAACACTACAGCCACTGCCGATTCCAGAGTAGAAATGGGAGCAGATCTCCATGAATTTTATTGTGGGGCTCCCGAGGACGACAAAAGGACACGACGGCATCTGGGTGATCGTGGACCGATTGACAAAGTCAGCTCACTTCTTATCTGTGAAGATGACATCTTCTATGGATTAGCTCGCCGAGCTTTATGTACAAGAGGTTGTTAGATTGCACGGAGTACCAGTTTCGATTGTCTCAGATCGAGATCCGAGGTTTACATCGAAGTTCTGGAAGAGTCTGCACAAAGCTATGGGGACTCAACTAAATTTCAGCACGGCATTTCATCCTCAGATTGATGGTCAGACAGAGAGGACGAATCAGATTCTGGAGGATATGCTCAGAGCTTGTGTGTTGGAATTTCAGGGATCGTGGAAGATGGCGTATCGACTACAGCTTCCGTCTTCAATTGAAGGCATCCACGACGTATTTCACGTGTCTATGCTTCGGAAGTGTTTGCGCGATCCATCGGATATTGTGGAGGCAAGATAGATCGAGGTACAGCCTACCTTGACTTATGTGGAGAAGCCGGTACATATTTTGGAGTCTTCCATCAAAGTATTGCGTAACAAAGAGATTCCACTAGTTAAAGTCCTATGACGGAACCACGAGGTTGAAGAAGCGACTTGGGAGCGACAGCAAGATATGATGGCCAAGTATCCCGAGTTGTTTGTATAATCAAATTTTGAGAACAAATTTAAATAAGGTGGATGGATTGTAATACCCGACTGTATGAAATATTAATATTTTAATGTAAATGGTATTTTTGTAAATATGTCAAATTAAGTCGGTTTCGTGAAAAGAAAGCGTCATTACGATCCTAATAACTAATAAGGATTTTAAGAAAATTTCTGGAATTTAGGAGTCGTAACGCTAATTTTACGAGAATTACGTTTATCGTAATATAAAGGATACTCTGGTAAAAATAGTAAACGTAGTTCGTTTTGCGAACGGACATTTTTAATAGAACCCTGATAATAAGTTGAAGTTGTTGGCGAAGTAAGGAAATTTGGAGAAACCGAATCGTTAGACAATTAACGAAACAAAGGACGAAACAAATAGAAAATCAAAGGAAGGGCAAAATGGTAATTGTCAAGTCAAAATTTTATTAAAACCACTTTTCTTCTTCTTCTTCTCTAGCACTCCACGCAATTTCTCTCCTCCCTGGTGATTCTCCATTTCAGACGAAGCTCTCCACGGCGATTCCTTCTTCCGGCGACCGATCTCCTCTCCGATTGTCTCGATTCTTCGCAATTTCTTCTCCAAACCCAACCCTAGGTATGATTCTATAGTTTTGGAAGGTTATCGTTCGTTTTTGTGGAATTATACGTTTAGAATTTCGTTTAGGGTTTTGTAAAAAACGCGATTTAAGGTTTGAAATCTATAGGTTTGTCGTAGTTCTGAATATGATGGACGTATTGAGTGTTATTGGATGAAGTTAATCAATTTAGGACGAATGTTAGTGATTTGACGAATTTTCGAGTTTTGAGGAAAACTCGTTAATGGTAGTTTCGAGGTATCGAGCGTAATTGTTGGATAAAAATGCCTCATTGAGCTATGTTAGAATTTTAGAAATTTCTTTAGTTAAGGATTTCGTTAATTTGGACGTTTAAGGTTTAAACGCGTTTTAACGATAACTGTTGTGAATTGCCTAGGTGAACAACGCTCGTGGACGGAGCTTGAAGTTCAACGAGCACGAGATAAGTTCTCGTGACTTACTCTGGCCGATTGGCCTACACCGTACGTCGAGGTCGTCTCGAGAAGTTTTGGTGACGTGTTTGTTTAAATTGCTTTAGTTGAGTAGTTAGGTTTAGTTCTTTTGTAGGTTATGTTTTTTTATAGTCTTGATGGTATATATGATGTATGTTTAAATTATGCTATAAATCGTTCATGCATCACAGTTTTGAATTACGCATAGAAAATGAATTTCCGCACTATGTTTTAAAGAAAATGGCGATGTGGCCTAAAAGGAGGCTATTGATCTATTGTGTAGATCGATTAAGGGTCTGTCACAATACCACATCTAATATGAACTGATGTATGTTTATGGTCATGTGAGGTGGGGCTCAGGCATGGCTGTGCGTGTTGTTGCAAGCATGTACCCCCCTCCTCTAGGTGGAAAGAGTTGTCCAACCGCAGGATATGCCCTCTCCATTTAAGGGGTTGAGATCTCGATGACAACCTATGTAAAGATAAGAAAATGTTGCATGATTTCTGAAACTCATTTGCACAGCATGCATTTACATTTACGAAACTTGCTAAGCTTTACCTCATAGATTGTCTGTATGATATAGGTGATATCGAAGCAGATTAGGACGACGTTCCTCCTTCTGAAGAATGAGTCCAGTTGAAGAAGAATGATCGCGGGAATGTGCTGGCGCAGTCGAGGCGTTTCATGACCCGTGAGGACGTATGTAGATATTTTGAGTTATTTTGGATAGAAAATGTTTAAGGAAAATAATTGTACAGATAGAACATTATAGGATGTTTGGATCTGGACTGGTTGATAGGTTTATGTTTTGAAGTTTTTAAACGTTTTGGAAACTTGTTTTGTAAATGTTTGGTAATAGGGATATGTTCGATTTTTAAACATATCCATGCACTTCGTTTTCATAAAATATATTTCGTTTTAAATGTGTTTCGAGTCGGTTTTGAATGAGGTTATGGAGGAGGTACGAGTATCTGGGATTTTATGTCAAATTGTATTGTGATGATGCATGTATATTTAGTGATAATTGTTTATGAGGTAGAAGTGTTAAGGGTAGTGTTATGCAGGAGAAGAAAGAAGGAAAGAAGAGGAAAAAAAGAGAGAAGGCAAGTCCTCTGGAAAATCCAGAGGACTTGGCGATCGATCGCCTGTGGGGGGTGATCGATCGCCCCTCTTGGTCACGCTCTGGAAGAAATTTCAGAGCGTGTGCCGAAGCGATCGCCTGAGGCGATCGCTTGGCAAAACATGCGATCGCCGAAGGGCGATCGATCGCCTGTTTTTGGCGATCGATCGCCCCTCAGTTATTTTAACAGGCGATCGATCGCCTGAAATGGGCGATCGATCGCCCCTTGTTTTTCAGGGACAAATGTTTTGTCCCTCCCTCCATTGGCCGATGCTTTTCATTGTTTTTAATTGTTTTTAATTTATTATTTTAAGTTTTAATCAAATGTTTTAAGTTTCTTTAATTGGTTTTAAAATAGTTACGAATGATTTTTAACAAATTAGTCTATTATTTAAATTCCGCTAAATTGATACGAAATTTATAAGGATAGAAATAAAATGAAAAATTTATTAGGAAAATTAGGTTATGGGTAAGGGTCGCTACAGAAGCGGATCAATTTTTCTAAAGTGATACATCCTCTTTATCGATTAAGGGGTGGATGAGTTCTCTTAATAGTTGATCTGATCCTATATTCCACTTGGGAAGCGGATCAATTTTCCCAAAGTTATACATCCTCTTCATCAATTAAGTGATGGATGAGTTCCCTTAATAGTTGATCTGATCCTATATTACACTTGGGAAGCGGATCAATTTTTCAAAAGTTATACATTCTCGATCCTATATTCCATTGAGAAGCGGATCAATTTCCTAAAGTTATACATCCTCTTCATCGATTAAGGGGCGGATGAGTTCCCTTAGTAGTTGATCTGATCCTATATTCCACTTGGGAAGCGGATCAATTTTTTCAAAGTTATACATCCTTTTCATCGATTAAGGGGTGGATGAGTTCCCTAAATAGTTGATTTGATCCTATATTCCACTTGAGAAGCGGATCAATTTTCCCAAAGTTATACATTCTCGATCCTATATTCCATTGAGAAGCGGATCAATTTCCCAAAGTTATACATCCTCTTCATCGATTAAGGGGCAAATGAGTTCCCTTAATAGTTGGTCTGTTACAATCTGTTCATGCCTTACCGTGTCCTTACATGTAAATTCATTTTCGTATTCTTTCTAAAAACATGATGCATGACATACCGAAAACATTCAAACATGCATAAACCTACTGTTTTGTGATGTAGGCCCGAAGGCACACACATACTCTACTTACCTGGCTTCCTGGAAATGCTAGGTTGTAAACAACCTCAGAAGTTTGCTCACCTAAAGCCATAAACAGAACATTAATCAGATCTTCACTAAACTTCATCCTAAATCAACCAGAAATCTAAAGAACTAGTTTAGAACTCTGATAATAGTGGATTCCCGATTTTTCACCAAAACCCGAATCTAATCTCATTCACGGCATTCCCAGCACACACACATTGTACACCCTCTGTTATCTCGCCACTAAAATACAAGGTAAATGAAGGAAACTCACCTAGGCTAGAGAAATCGCTGGAGAAATCGGAGGGAAAATCTCCCAGAGCACTCTACTGAGCTGAGAGTCGAAAAAGGAAATGAGAAACAGTGGCGGCTAAACCTCATTAAACCCTCCCTTAAATACGTTATTCACTATAGATCTCTATTTACCATTTTACCCTTATTTAGTCACTCATTAACCTAATCAATAATTCTCCCAATTTCATCCATAAAATGCACATTATTAGATGACAAGGTAAATTAGTTCAATGGAGCCGGGTGTTACAATCTACCCTCCTTAAAAAAAATTTTGTCCTCAAAATTCGTGGCTTAGTTATTCCCAAACTTAAGCTCTCAATACTCAATCTAACAACTATTCCATCAAGGTATACTTTAAGTCTCTACTTCCAACTCGGGTTCTAAATATTCTTTTAACTCCCCATTATGCAACCTTGTTGTAGCTCACATAACATTCTTATCCGTAATTTCCTTGTTGCGTAAAACCTTCACTGCATAATCTAGAATTTCCACTAGTTTCTCCTTGTGTATAAGAGTAGGTTAGATCTCATTGTTCTGATAAACCATGGGGACCACTCATAACATCCAACATTCCGCGGGTTTGGATAACTCCCTAACTACCTGTGCCCTCGTCATCGATCCCCTTCTTCATACCTCTTATAAATCTCTCTCTACTCCAAGTTACTAAAGCCGCAGAAAGAAAACAGCTCAATCCTTTCCTATCAGTTTGCATCCTTGAACATTCTAACTACGCGAATACAACTCGACATTTACCTATGACGATGTAAATTCCAATCTATCCTAATTCACCTCTTTTACGTACTCAATCTTGTATCATCAATTTCTGCCTCATCACACATCCTTTACAAAACTGTCTGACAACCTAACATTCTTGTAACTAAATCTTTACTTCCTTTCTCTGCATCAATAACTAAATCCTTAGTCTTTCACTCGAATACTCAGTGTATCACCCTTTTTTTTTTTTTAAAAGTCCTCCACAAATCTTCATACATGTGCCCTCATTATACCGATGTTAGAAATCCCTATATATACACCCGAACTTATATCTCCCAAGTAATATTTTCCCAGCGGTACACTCCAGTTCCTTTTATCATAACTATGCTCGTAACACTCGTTTTGATTCTACTATAACCTTAGTCACCTATTGATCTCTGGCGATCCCTAAGTCTCCAAAGTTCAAACAACTCTAACTATGTACCTCGACACTCAACCATTCATGCATTCAATGACTACAACTCCATCAATTATAACTTAAGGATTCGAACTCCTTTAACTTAGGTTCAGCTCTAGTTTTATTGAATTAAGTCCGTTCAATTCCGCACGAAGCAGCACATAAAATCACCCCCAGTCTTCAATTTTCTCCCCGAACTTCCATATCTACATTCATTACATTTGACTAACTTTTACCTAATTCATCTCCAAATACCACTGAGTTTTTCTTCGGTCTAAATTAAATTATCATAACTGTACCCTTCTTACATTCAGCAATTTACAATTTCTTTATCTTCACTCAATCCACTATAACCTCAACTTTCAAAATTATCAGACATAGTTTTATCCCTAAGTCCTTTGAAACAAATTCATTCAACCTTTAAATTTTATATTTCCAAATCCTCCAAATTTCCTTAATACAGCTACGCTACATACGTAGGAGGAACATTCTTGCCTTAAGTCTCCAAACAAACCCAACTTCTAAGTACTTGAACAATAATTTCAATAAAGATAACATCTAACCCGACGACTCCTTTCACTATTTAAAAACGTACACATATCCACAAACTAAGACATAAGTCCCCAACTTCATAGTGATAAATTACATCCTCAAAATTTGTTATTGTTCATGTCTTCCCAACCATTAACTTCAATTAGATTCTTGAATGTAATTTCTCACCTCGGGACTGTCAACTCTCATGGATCTAAAATATTCAGGTTTATATTATTATTTTCTCTTAACTTAGAACTTACCGATTGTAGGTCGACAATCTAGAGTGTCACTTTTGTTTGTCCTAAATTCCAAATTCCTAGTAATGCTTCCTCGGTAATGAACATCCTATCCTACATTCCGAATATAAGGTATGTATTCTAGTCATCCATCTTCTATTTTCAACCCCATGAATAATGAACCACTCGGCTGATTTGGATCTTAAATACTAGATATTTCGTCTAAATAGGACTTAATTGTCGCTTCAATGGGAGTAGATTATAAGATAGCTACTTCATCCTCTATAAATTCTTCTACTATGTCATAAGACGTATTTTGACACTTCTCTTCCCTTAACTCGTCTTACAACCACTCATTTCTAAGTGTTCCACTAAATTTCGATCACTCCTTAGTACTACCAAACCCCTGGGTGTCTAATTTAAACCAATCTAAGCTATTCGTCATAGCACTCAACAGTCTTCCCAAATACTGACTTCACTTTAACCAACTTTAAGCAGACTGTGAATTAATCAGCACCGTACCTGGCGCCTCGGCTGGCTGGTCATTGACACTCGACTCAATCATAATGGATATCTTCAGTTTCACTTTAACAACACCCTTCTTTAGAGCTAGGCAATCCCTATTAACATGGCCCACATCATTGCAGTTAAAGCACCGAACAACTCTGGGCTTTAGGCAATCCTTGAATGTGTGCCTAACTTTTTCACAGTTGAAGCACTTTCCCGATCCAAACCTGCACTCGCCCGGGTGATTCTTCAAACACCTCGGACATCGGGGAAATTTTCTGATATTCTGCACCTTCCTTCCTTTTCCTTGGCCACTCTTGTCTTCACTGGGCCTTTTCATCCTTTGCATTTCTCGGTTCAACAGTGTACTTATCTGCTCAGACTGTAGGCGCACTAATTCTGTTAACTGTCTGATCACACTCAGACCCTCCCCACTGCTCAATTCTGGCCCTATACTCTATACTCTTGGTCTTCCTGGTCGTCTAGGCATTTTGCTATATCCCAGGAGAAGGTTAATTACTCTCATAAATAGCTAATAACTAAGGTTAACATAAACACTTACAGTTGTTGGAGTGCTCCCATGCGACGATCGGTACTGATGAGTAATCTGTTGAACGGTTTAACAAAATGTCTTTGATACCATACTGTAACGCCTCGAGTTTTCTCAACCCGGTTCGCTACGTAAAATGCTGAACAGAACTATGACATTTTGAGAAAATTTTAAAATTTCATTCAACGATCAAAATTTGAACCTTTAAACGTTAAAACTTACAGCGGAAGACCATTTGCATAAAACAACATTTATTAAATGATTAAAATATTAGAGACAGTTGGTTGAAATAAGACAAAGGGAAAACAGAACACATCTACCGCTCACATCCACCGATCACAAAACGACAAAATCTACTACTCACATCTACCATTCGCATCCACCGATCACAAAACGACAAAATCTATTACTCACACCTACTCGACTCTATCACTCAACATCTACCGGTGAACAGTACACTCAACATCCACCGATAGACAACATCCACCGATAGACAATATCTACCGGTGAACAGTAACACTCAACATCCACCGATAGACAACATCCACCGGTGAACAGTACATTCAACATCCAACGATAGACAACATCCACCGATAGACAACATCCACCGATAGACAATATCCATCGGTGAACAGTAACACTCAACATCCACCGATAGACAACATCCACCGGTGAACAGTAACACTCAACATCCACCGATAGACAACATCCACCGATAGACAACATCCACCGGTGAACAGTAACCCTCAACATCCACCGATAGACAACATCCACCGATAGACAACATCCACAGATAGACAACATCCACCGGTGAACAGTAACACTCTAAACAAACGGACAACTCTGCCTACTAAAAGAACTTGTAACAGCAGCTATTCAAAACAACAGAGATCCACAACTTTATAAATCCAGAATAACAATCTACAACTAAATCAAATCATGTTTTCATAGTCAGGATAATCCCAAAACATGTCAAAACATTAAAACTACTATTGTCATTAAAATCTTCAGCACATTTCAACAACACACTTGTTCACTAAGACTTCGCATACTGAAATTTGTTAAACCGCCTCATTAGTGCACCAAACCGTGGCATAGATGTGCTCCATCAACATCGCCTATTTTTATGTAAACTCAGAGAATTCACTTGCTAGAAACTCAGCACCTACATCACAAAACTCATCTATTAGCCTAATGCTAAATAAGTAGAGCAATAATGAAATGTTAAGCTGAAACATAAATCCTAGTCATCCAGTTTCTACTTTCACATCTCAGTTGCATTTACGTTCTTTCTCAGATCTTATCCATCGGTTCCATTGGGAGTTGGATCAATTTTCCCATAGTTATACATCATCTTCATCGATTAAGGGGCGGATGAGTTCCCTTAGTAGTTGATCTGATCCTATATTTCACTTGGGAAGCCGATCAATTTTTCTAAAGTTATACATCCTCTTCATCAATTAAGGGGTGGATGAGTTCCCTTAATAGTTGATCTGATCCTATATTCCACTTGGGAAGCGGATCAATTTTCCCAAAGTTATACATCATCTTCATCGATTAAGGGGTGGATGAGTTCCCTTAATAGTTGATTTGATCCTATATTCCACTTGGGAAGCGGATCAATTTTTCCAAAGTTATATATTTTCGATCCTATATTCCATTGAGAAGCGGATCAATTTCCCAAAGTTATACATCATCTTCATCGATTAAGGGGCGGATGAGTTCCCTTAGTAGTTGATCTGATCCTATATTCCACCTGGGAAGCAGATCAATTTCCCAAAATTATACATCCTCTTCATCGATTAAGGGGTGGATGAGTTCCCTTAATAGTTGATCTGATCTATATTCCACTTGGGAAGCAGATCAATTTCCCAAAGTTATACATCATCTTCATCGATTAAGGGGTGGATGAGTTCCCTTAATAGTTGATTTGATCCTATATTCCACTTGGGAAGCGGATCAATTTTTCCAAAGTTATATATTTTCGATCCTATATTCCATTGAGAAGCGGATCAATTTCCCAAAGTTACACATCCTCTTCATCGATTAAGGGGCGGATGAGTTCCTTTAGTAGTTGATCTGATCCTATATTCCACCTGGGAAGCAGATCAATTTTCCCAAAATTATACATCCTCTTCATCGATTAAGGGGTGGATGAGTTCCCTTAATAGTTGATCTGATCCTATATTCCACTTGGGAAGCAGATCAATTTTCCCAAAGTTATACATTCTTGATCCTATATTCCATTGAGAAGCGGATCAATTTCCCAAAGTTATACATCCTCTTCATCGATTAAGGGGCGAATGAGTTCCCTTAATCGTTGGTCTGTTACAATCTGTTCATGCCTTACCGTGTCCTTACATGTAAATTCATTTTTGTATTCTTTCCAAAAACATGATGCATGACATACAGAAAACATTCAAACATGCATAAGCCTACTGTTTTGTGATGAAGGCCCGAAGGCACACACATACTCTACTTACCTAGCTTCTTGGAAATGCTAGGCTGTAAGCTACCTCAGAAGTTTGCTCACCTAAAGCCATAAACAGAACATTAATCAGATCTTCACTAAACTTAATCCTAAATCAACCAGAAATCTAAAAAACTAGTTTAGAACTCTGATAATAGTGGATTCCCGATTTTTCACCAAAACCCGAATCTAATCTCATTCACGACATTCCCAGCACATACACATTATACACCCTCTGTTATCTCGCCACTAAAACACAAGGTAAATGAAGGAAACTCACCTAGGCTGGAGAAATCGCTGGAGAAATCGGAGAGGAAATCTCCCAGAGCACTCTGCTGAGCTGAGAGCCGAAAAAGGAAATGAGAAACAGTGGCGGCTAAACCTCATTAAACCCTCCCTTAAATACGTTATTCACTATAGATCTCTATTTACCATTTTGCCCTTATTTAGTCACTAATTAACCTAATCAATAATTCTCCCAATGTCATCCATAAAATGTACACTATTAGATGACAAGGTAAATTGGTTCAATGGAGCCGGGTGTTACAGAAGAGAAATTCAATAATCAGAAATAAAAAAAAAACAATTGAGTTTTACGACTCAATCAACAATATATAGAGAAAATATAAAACTCTAATATTGATATACGGTCTCGACCCGGACCAACTAGAATCAGGTCATATTAAACTCTAACAATTTCTACCTTGGCACAAATTCCATATGAGAGCTCCAAACACAAGTTACTCGGTCTAACTCAAAGTGAATTTAGAACACTGAGCTCTTACAATTTCTATCTTCAAAAAAATTATAGTGCAAGGAAATGAATCATCAAAACTCCAATTAAATAACAACAATAACCTCATTTTTCATAAAGCCCCATGTCGGGCCAGCTCAGCGATTGATACTGATCAAGTTTAAACCATGCTTAAACTTGAGAAACAATTCCAAAAGAAATCAAATCTCCTCCTCCATAGTATCACTGAATTATCAGAGTTGACACAACAAACTCCATGTGTGTAACGCCCCCGAACCCACCCCGGTTCAGTGCACTACTTGGCTCTAACTCAGATCGTTAAAACACTCTATGTATACCCGTACCCTTAGACAATACTAGAAATACGTGAAAATTTAAAACTTTATTCTTTATTCAAAACTTCATCGTTTAAAAATAACTAGACTTCTTTCTAGCAGAAAACTAATAAAATACGTTAAAAGAAAACTCGGTTAAATTCTTAAATCAATTGGTTAAAAATCTGAAAATCAGCAAAGTTAGCTGAGAGTTTCGGTCGACATTTCCACACCAATTTCGACTGATTTTGCACTACTCAGTTGATATCACCAGGGGTCAATATCGCCAGAGGCCGATATTGCCAGAGGCCGATATCGCAAGGGGACGACATTGCCAGGGACCTATATCGCCAGCGGTCGATATCGTCAAGGGACGACATCACCAGGGGTCGATATCGCCAGGGGTCAATATCGTCAAGGGACGACATCACCAGGGGTCGATATTGCCAAGGGACGACATCACCAGGGGTCGATATCGCCAGGGGTCGACATCGCTAGGGGACGACATCTCCACACCAACTTCGACCGATTTCAGCACTAATCGGTCGATATCTCCACACCAACTTCAACCAATTTCAACATTAATCGGTCGACGTCACCACACCAACTTCGACCGATTTCGCACAAATCAGTTGATATCTCCACACCAACTTTGATCGATTTTTCCTTTCTTTATCAACATTTCGTCTAAAAACCCTCACAACTCATCTTTCAATATTTTAAATTTCTAGACACATTAAAACCCATAAAACCTGACTCGCACACATAGACACAAACGCAAAAGTTTGTAAAAACTAACATTTATATAATATGTTCAAAATACACACCAAAAATAATTCAAGTTCCCCAACCTATTTACAAACCAACATCCCAATCAAAATACCAGTCTACCACACCTCCCAGCAATATATGGTCAAGACGCCCCGACAAATTTCCTGCACCGGCATGTCACGTACGTCGTCGACTGCGTAATAACCCTGGCCTCCCTCGACTAGGTCACCTGGTATCTCATCGTCACCTACACCATAGAACACAAAATGTAAGCCTAATGCGTAGCAAGTAGGGAATAATGCAATTTAAAACAGTGCATTCTCCACTCAGCCCCTACATGCGATTTCTACTCACTCAGTTCTTTTCATTTCGTTTTCGTTGCATTAATCTTTCACTTTTTACATCGATCATAGAACCCTCTCGAGGTGCCACACAAGCACTACGCCCCGACAAGGCATTCATACTCTCGATACATTACATATCTTCAGCAGTGTATCTCTCATAAAGACCCTCACGAGGTGTTACATAAGCACTACTCCCTGACAAGGCGACTCTACTCGAAACCACGGTGCATCTCTCATAGAGACTCTGATATACCCACGGTCCCGATCCATCGTGCACAAGTCAAGGTATGTATTTATTTATTTATTTTATCTATCTAATGGACTTGTGAAATTATGTAGGTAAATTGGCTTTCCAAAGCTTGGAATGAAGAAGGAATTTGTTTTCCTTAAAATTCAACTTTTGTAACCAAATTTTCGTTTTATTTTATTTGTAATTTAAAACCCTCATTTTTTTTGGGCAAACTCGTAACATAATATTTGTCTAGGTTATATAATCATTAATGCCTTAGGAAAATGGAAGATTAAAGAGAGAACCAAGGGCTGAAATGGCTGAACCAAGAGGAACCAATGTTGAACCGGCCAAACTAAGAGGAACAAAGCTTGAACCGGATGAACCAAGGCCAAAAGGGAGCTGAACCAAGAGCAAGAGATGTGAACCGGCTGGAGTGCCTTGCCACTAGTGAACCGAGTGCCAGCAAACCGTCAGAAGCTCCAATGACTCTTTTTCTAGCCGTTGCCGATGCTTTTCCTTGTCGAGCTTTCTCCTCCTTCTTCTTCCTATTCCCCTCTGTATTTAAGCTTTCTTTCTCTTCTGTAAAATGTTAGCCATTGAGTTGATTATTTGGAAACCAAAGAGAGAGTTCTTTCTGTTGAGAGAAACCCGAGAGGTTCTCTGGTGCGTAGCCGGCGCTCGTCGCCTGAGGGCTTCACCGAAATCGTTCCCCCGAGTCTTGGATCCTTGGAGGAGCTCTTATAGCTTTGTTCTTCTCTCCCTCTATCGAAGAGTGGATGACACAGAGAAGACGATCAAAATCCTATTTCCGGTGCTGTGAAATTGTCTCTAGCAAGGACGAGTTTCTCACCTGAAACTCTGTAGCTTCTGGGCCAGCCACGGGTTCCCTCTCCATTCACCGTCGGCTGCTTCTGAGGGAGAAGCAACAAATGGCAAGGCCATTTTCCCTTCGCTGGAACAAACCTCTCCCGAGAGCGTTGTTTTTCCGTTGGCGCTGTTTGGCGACCAAACGGCCGGCAAGGGCCCTTTCTAATCTCCGGCGTTCTTGCAGGTAATTCTCGGTCCTTTCTGGCCAAGAATCCCGCACACCCACCTCTCCTATTGTGTGTTTGTTCTTCGGCATTTTCACTCTGTTCTCCTCTGTTTTTTTGTTGTTTTCAATTTTTTTTGGGTGTCGTCGAGCACCGATCTGTTGTTGCATTTCCAGTCTTCCGCTTGCATGTTTTTCTGCCCATTTGTAGACCCGTAGCCTATCAGACTCTCGCGAGGTGCTACACAAGCACTACTCCCCGACAAGGCGACTCTATTCGAAACCACAGTGCATCTCTCATAGAGACGCTCGCGAGGTGCTACACAAGCACTACTCCCTGACGAGGCGACTCTACACAAAACCATGTTGCAATCTTTTCTTATCTTCTTATATTTCAAGCTCATACATCAAAACTATGCTCAAAACTCGTTTTTTTATAGTTCGAAAACAGTGATGCATGCCACACAAATGCTTAACCACAAAACAAACAAAGCAACCAAACAAACAAATAATTCCCTACCTTTCAATGGTGTAGGCCCGAAGGCAAAACATACACATCCTCTACTTACCTAGATCTCCCTAACGCACTTACTCGCTTTAGCTATGCCAATTGCTCGCTGGTCAACCTAGCACATTCACGTAATTAACTTAGAATTCATACAAACAAATTCTGGAGGTTGCCGACTCTAATTCTAGCATCAACCAACTAACTCTAAAACCTCAAACACAAAATCCCGAAATCTATCCATTTTCACTACCCAATTTTCAATCGTCCATAACTTACTCATTTTTCAACGAATTTCAACAAACCACCCCATTCTGTAAACCTCTACATGTCTAATATCCAATATTACAATCCATTTTACCAAACTAAACACCAGGGCCGATCAGATTCTGTACCAAACAGAATCGGCCATTGATACGCCTTGGATCCCGAGGATCAAGTTACACATCGAGGTAAGTTCACCTATTATTATATTTCTAACAAAGTTTATTGATCGTGTAGGTGACTTCCTTATAAAAGCATGGAATTGTCAAATGCAAGAATTAAAAGTTGGACGCTCACTGAAGCATTTTGTCGAGCAATTGGAGTGCATACATGAATCTAAAGGAAATTACAAACCCAAGAGCCCAAGAAGAAGAAAAGGCCCAATTCATAAAAGCCCACAATTGAAGAAGCTTTGAAGGTTGCCCATAATCGATGAACCTTCGGCTGAAGAACAAGCGACGCAGACCATACGCCGCATCACCAACAGCCATTTCTTTGGCCGACGCTCCAACGGCTCTTTCGAGCTTTTCTCGCTTTCTCCTTTTTCGTTTTCTTTCCTTCTAAACATTCAATTTTCAGAGGCTATACAGAGGCTATAAGAGCCTACTCCAAACGATTGTAACATCAGTTTTTTATTAATATTTGGAAAATAGAAGAGTGTTTCTTCTGAAGGAGATTCCTTTGACTCCTCAGTGTGACTGAGAGAGAGATGCCTCGGTGAACCACCGAGCGGAGAGCGCCTCCGATTACCTCCAAGCTCAAGGTTTCTTGGATGGTTCTTAAACCATCCTTCTCTCTTCACTCTCACGAGTTGAGATTGAGAGGAGGGTTGGAGGAACCTTGCCCTTGCGCTGTGAATTCTCGGCAACAAGGATTCTTTCACCTAGAGCATGATTTTGCTTCTTGGTCAGCCTCGGGTCCATCACATTCCATCCTCCCCGTCGGCCTCCTCCGTGGAAGAAGCAGGGACTACAAGAGGGATTATCGTCTTTTGCTGGAACTCGCTTCTCCGAAGCAGTTTTCTCCAAGTTGGCGCTGCGATCGCCTATGGACCAGCTAGGACCTCCTCTCATCCAACGACGATCTTCTGAAGTGTCTACAGGTTGTTTCACACAAACTCAGCTCGTAGAACACTTCACCCACTTCATCTTCGCTCGGTACAATTTTCTTTCCCTTGCTCTATTCTTTGTTTCTCTCCTATGTTTGTCATCATTTTATTGTGCATTTCTTTTCTTTGTAATGAGCTTCCGCAAATATGAACTGAGTGTCATGGTTGGCACCCGGGTTCCCATCAGCCATCTTGCTCAAAAAACTGATTTTTCACAAAATCTACCAATTCCCTAATTTAACTACCTAAACAACCTAAACCATCCTATCTTAAGTTTAAACCACCAAAAATCAAGAAAAACTCATCAAGGAATCACCAATTTCAGAATCCCTCATTAGGGTTTCCTAATCTCCTCTAAAACCTCACCAAATTCCCTCAAATCTCTAACAATCTCTAAAGGTAAGCACTAAACATAAAACCCAACTAAAATCTTACCATAAATCTTGATGAAATGGAGGAAGAGATGGAGGTGGAGCTACTCCCATGACTCAACGAGAGGGAGAGGAGAAAGAAGACAACCTATTTGTATTTTGCTCCTCCCACTACTCTTATTTAACCCTCACTTCACTTTTCCAAATTAACCTTTCACTTAATTAATTTATAAAACTACCCCTCACACCATTTACTCTTCCTCTCACGTGGAAGACTCCTCTCTTCCACCATCCCCCTTCCTTTGTCCCTTCTTTACACCAAACAACTTACCACATTTTCTTCTATTCACTTCCAAACTCATATACTTAGAATAAATTCTAGGGTTTTTATTATGCTCCCTTAACATACTCTAATCTAAGGCGATTCACGTTGAGAAAATTTCTCGGGTGTTACAATGTGCACATGTTAAAAACTCTCCACTAGAATCGTTACCCTCAATTACATTCAACGCATAACTCACTCAACTAATTTCACCATATCGCCATGGAGATTTAATCTTCCAATTGGTTCTTCCTTTTGCTATACCACTCTAGCGTGAAACTGAAACTGGTGACTAAGCGTCTGTAATAGGCTAACACATCGGCTCTGATGTACATTCAGATCCTAACTTGAACTTCACTTGAAAACCTAATTTCTTCCGAATCTTCTAAAACAATCTTATCAAAGATGAATTCACAAACTTAACAGTCTTATTACCTATAACTGTAGAATCCTTCAACACATAAATTTGCAGATCTTTTAGCTCCCTTTAACATGATAAGAACACCTCTACTGATCTTTACACTTCTCCTACAATGCTGTACTTGTACCCTTTCGCATCTAGAATACTCAACGTGATCATATTTTTCTTCAACTCGGGAACATGTCGCACATACCCAGTATCCTCACAACTCCATCAAACATTTTGACATGGTGGCCCTTAGAAAAAAGGCTGTGTAATCCACAAATTAAACAAAGGTGTTCAGTTGTGTGAGAGGTGTACAATCCGAGGAGAAGTAAGCAAAGGATGAAGATGAAAATGTAACAAAAATAAAGGTGATGGTGAGTATGATGATGGCCAAATGTTAGATGGAAGAAAATGTAAGAAATGCTAAAGAAAATGAAGCAAGATGAAGGTGGAGAAATGTGTGTGAAACGGTGAAGAAGAAATATTAAGGAGCTGAAGAGAAATGCAATAATTTAAAGGTGAGGTGTGTGAAGAGTGATGGCTGAATTTAACATGAAATGGAGTGCGAGAAATGAATGAAAATGTGGAATACCCTTGGCGGACCCAAGAGCTATCTTACATGTGCTCTCGGGTGCACGCTTTTCTCAGAGGAAAAACGACCACCTTAGGCCTAGGTTTTCCTCCTCGAACCTTAAACTCTCAAGAGAGAAAAATATGAGGGAATGTGTAAGAGTTCACCTAGCAACCCAAAGCTAGGGGAACAATGGAGGGCCTCTTCACTCGATAGAAATCGAGGAACAGCCGAAGGGCTTCTAACACTTAGGTTAGGAAAAGGAAAATTCTCATAAATGGCCAAAAGTTCTTTTACACACACCAATGCAATGCTTAAATAGAAATCCTAGGGTGGATGATTAGGGGTTTGACATTTGGAAGAGTGAAAGACATGGATGTGGAAGAAATCGGATGGCTAGGATGTGAAATTCGTGCACGCGCTGCTAATTGGTGGGCACTGCCGCGCGCTAATCTGCCAGCCCAGATCCCCCAGTGTCGCGTGCCATCAACGGCGCAAGAGGTTGATCCGTGCGCGCCTTCATCAACGCCAGACGCCGCTCCAGCGCAGCAATCCGTGGCGCGCCCGATCAGCGACTGTGATTCCTTCCCGTGTGAGCTTGCCCGCTCCATCTGCTGCTTTCTGCGCGCGCTTACCCGATGCCAACCTGCCTGCCTGCGCGCTCGCCAGAACTCAGCTCCATTTGATCCGAGCCATTACTTAGCCAATGAATGAGATTTTGCCAAGTCTTTGATCCATGTTACCACTAACACTTGTACCTGCAAAATCCATACCTTAAGAGTGGGCTCTTCTTTGAGCCAAGACTTCCTTTAAGTCTAATTTGTTAAGTACAAAATCCATAACTGTTGAGATGTTCCTTTACTTGGGTGGCCAAGTCTTCAACCCATCATCCACCATCATATATCTAACCTTAACCACACTACCTAATGCATGATGCAATTATAAATAATTCATACAAAAAGGTTAGAGATACCAAATAAGTTCAAAATAAAAATTACAATAATTCATGGGCCGGGAAGACAAATTCCCATTGGGCCACTTGACGTTTCCACTTGAATGCTCCAGTTGAGACTACGCAGGGGCCTGTCCATATCTTCCAAGGTCGGTTCCCATGTGAAGTAAACAATGGGATCAATACCTGCAAGAAGAATAAAGTCATTAGAAAATTGGTTAAGTAAATTATGGGCCCGAATTTGAGATCTTGTGATGGGCCTCCTTGGCATGTCATCCCCTCCGGGTAGCTGAGGATTTGACCTCAAATCCATTGGTTCAGCCTCCTCTTCATGTCCCAATTCTCCAATATAAGGGGAAAAAGGTGGATGACACCCCATACTCGCCAAGTAATTCCTATTTTTAAGCGTTATTATTAATTCGTTCTAATATCTTGAAGGGACCTTAAGCTCTAGGTATGAGTTTGGAGCGCCTCTTGGCTGGAAATCTTTCTTTTCTAAGGTGTAACAACACCAAATCTCCCACGTTGAAGATTACTTCTTTCGGTTCTATTGACCACTTCCATTTGACCGTCCGTTTGGGGATGAAAGGACGTACTAAAGCATAACTTAGTCCCTAATTTCTTCCATAAAGTCTTCCAAAAAGTTCTCAAAAATTTGATATCGCGATCAGACATGATTGATTGAGGCACTCCATGGAGTCTAACTATTTCCTTGAAGAATAGATCGACTATAGCAGCAGAGTCATCAGTTTTATTACAGGCAAAAAAATGTGCCATTTTGGAGAACCGGTCCACGACAACCAAAATAGAGTCTTTATTGTGACCCGTTCGTGGCAACCCTAAGACGAAATCCATGCTAACTTCTACCCAAGGATGAGTAGGAACTAGTAAGGGAAGGTAGAGTCCTTGGGGTAGAACCTTGCTATTGGCCTTCTTACAAATAATACACTGCTCAATGCAGTGATGCACATCTTTCATCATATGAGGTCAATAGAATCATTCTTTTAACAGCTCAAGGGTTTTCTTTTCTCCAAAATGTCCGGACAATCCTCCACCATGAGCTTCTTTGATAAGACATTGTCTCAGACTGCAATCGGGTATGCACAATTTACCTCATTTTAATAAAAATCCATCAATAATACTATATCCTCCTTCTGCCTTGTTTTGGCAATTTTGGTAAGGCGTCCCGAAGTCTTTGTCGGATTCATATATATTCTTTATCCACTCAAATTCGAAAAATCGGATGCCCAATTCTGTTAAGAGGATTCGTCTACGCAATAGAGCATCGGCAACAGTGTTATCGGATCCTTTCAAATACTTCAAAATGTATGAAAATCTCTCCAAGAATTCCACCCATTTTGCGTGTCTTTTATTTAGTGCTGACTTTTAATGTGCTTAAGGGATTGGCGGTTAGAATGGATCACAAACTCTTTGGATAGAAGGTAATGTTGCCCGTGCTCAATGGCTCGTATCACGGCATAGAACTCCTTATCATAAGTGGAGTAATTAAGGGCAGCTCCTTTCAATTTTTCACTGAAATATGTAAGAGGCTTGCCTTCTTGTATCAATACGGCTCCAATGCCAATTCCAAAAACGTCACTCTTGATCTCAAATACCTTGTTGAAATCAAGGAGTGCCAATACTAGGTATTGACAAAGTTTTTCCTTAATTAGATCGAAGCTACTTTGACATGGAGGGGTCCAATTAAAATCTACTCCTTTCTTCGTGAGGTCAGTAATTAGAGCTACTAGAGAGCTGAAGTCTTTAATAAACCTGTAATATCCGGCTTGTACAGAATTTTGTATTATATATATATATATATATTGACATTTTGTATATATGTCAAATCAAACCCGTTTTACGAAAAGAAAGCGTCATTAGGATCCTAACGATTAGTTGGAATTTTAAGGAATTTACGAGAATTTCCAGAGTAATAACGCTATACGTCGAGTAATTAGGTTTCTCGAAAAATAACGGACGTTTTAGTAAAAATAGTAAACGAGGTTCGATTTGCAAATGGACAGTTTTAATAAATCCCAAATAATAAATTGGACTTATTGGTGAAATAAGAAAATTTGGAGAAGCCAAATTGCTAGCCGATTGACGAAACGAAGGACGAAACAAAATAGAAATAGAGCGAAGGGCATTATAGTAATTTACCAAACTAAATTTAATTAAAAACAAATGTTTCTCTTCTTCTCCACGCCATTCCTTCTCCCTGTGATTTTCCTCCCTCCCCGCGGCGACATTTTCTCTCCTCTCGGTGTCCTTGCTTCCGGTGGCCGGTTCGTGCTCCAATCGTTCCATTTTCTTCGTGCTTTCTCCTCCAATCGACGTTCTAGGTGTGAACCTATGATCTTAGAGCTTTTATTTCGATGTTTATGGAGTTTTAAACAATTAGGTTTCGTTTAGGTTTTGTTAAAAATCGAGATTTAGGGCTCGAAATTGATAGATTGTTATAGTTTACGAACGTATTGCACGTATTAAACGTTATTGGAAGAAGTTAGGACGATTTAGAAGGAATGTTAAATTTGTAAATTTTGAGTTTTCGGAAAAATCGCAAATTGGATTTCGGCGTATCGAGCGTAGATTAATGGATTAAACGCCTCGATAAGTTAAGTTGGAATGTTAGGAAATTCCTTTAGTTAAGGTTTTGACAATTGGACGTTTATTAACTTAAACTCGTTTTAACGTTAATCCTTGTAAATTGCTTAGGTGATCAGCGCTCGTGGACGGAGCTTGAGCTGCTTTGGACACGAGGTAAGTTCTAGTGATCTTCTTTGGCCGATAGGCCTACACCGTACATCAAAGTCGTCTTGAGGAGTTTTGGAGATGCGTTTGTTTAATTTTGCTTTGATGGGTAGACAGGTTTAGTTGTTTTATAGGTTATAGGTTATGCATTTATAGTTTTGATGGTACCCGTTATTGCTTGTTTACTTTATGATATAGAACTGTTCATGCATCACGTGTTTTAAAGAAAAGCATGAAAGTGAATTTTTGCACAATGTTTAAAAGATAATGTAAAGAATAAAATGGGCTGTAAGGCATACAGTTAAAATGGGCCGTAAGGCATACAGTTAAAATGGGCCGTAAGGCATATAGTTAAAATGGGCCGAAAGGCATACAGGCCGAAAGGCATATAGGCCGAAAGGCATACAGTTTATAGGTCATGCGAGGTGGGGCTCAGGCACGGCTGTACGTGTTGTAAGCGTGTACCCCCCGCCTCTAGCTGGAAAGAGTAGTCCGCCCGCTGGATGAGCTCTCTCCGGTTAGAGGGATAGGATCTCGGTGACACCTACAGTGCATAGCATGGCATAGCATAGCACAATATAGAATAGCATAGCATAGCATTTGCATTTACGAGTCTTACTGAGATTTTTATCTCATAGTGTATTGTATGGTGTAGGTGATTACGAGGGGACAGGTGAGGACGAGATCCCTCCACCTGAGGAGTGACGCAGTTGACAGAGGATGGCTTGCTGTGGTGTGTTGCGCAGTCGATGCTCACCTGACCCGTGGGGAAGTATGTATAGATTTTGAGGACTTTAAGTTATTTTGGATAGAATAGGAAAATTGTATAGACATTATAGGGTGTTTGGTTCTTGTAGTTGATGGGTTTACATTTTAATGTTTTTAAACGTTTTGTAATTGTTTAGTGATTTTAAAATAGGAGGATATGTTCGGTTTTTAAACATATCCACGCGGTTTATTTCCATAAAACGTACTTGTTTTAAAATGCGTTTGGAGTTGTTAACGAGGGGTAAGTGAATTATGTGGGTTTTGAGTGTTCGGAGGAATACGAGAATTGTGAATGTATGATGTAGGGAAGAGAAAAGAGAGGTGTATGTTGTGTGTATATGTGTGAACGCAGGAGAAGAAAAGGGAAAAAGGGGAAGGAGGCAGAGGAGATGGCGACGAATCGCCATGGGGGGCGATTGCATCGCCACTCCCTGGAAAATTTCCAGGGAGTGTGGCGATTAGTCGCCACAAACTGTGGCGACTGATTGCCACAGGCGATATGCAACGGGCGAGTAATCGCCTGTTGCAATCGCCGATGGGCGATTATTCGCCCTATCTTTTGGGCGAGTAATCGCCCCTGCATGTAAGGGGCGATTGCCCCTTTATTCCCTCGATTTAACTTAATTGTTTTTAAATATTTTTTTTTAAACTGTTTTACAAATTTGTTTTACTTGTTATTTAAATTGTTCCAAGATTCGTTTTAAACGATTTTTCTAGCGAACCTCGATTTCGATTCTGATTTCGATTTCGGTTTAGATTTCGTCTAGTGAATAGTTAATGTTAAAAAAAAAAATCGGGTATAGTATTAGGGATGTGACATTTATGGTATCAGAGCCCCCGGGTTTTAAAATCGGTTCTGTAGACTGCTCGACTACACAGCCACTACGCGGACATTCTTCATCAACTGTAAGTATGTTTATAGCTTTATTTGGTTTCTAGTTTCTTAGAATATTTGTTTTAACTTTTATATAGGAGTAAATAATTATGGTGCATCCACAAAATGACCGAGACGACCGAGATGACACGATTGACACTCTCAAGGATTTTATCGCCCAGCAGTCTCAACATATGGAGCGTCAGGCTCAGCAAATGGAGAGACAGTCTCAACAGCTAGGTACCATGATAGACCGAGAGGGCATTAGAGCTCGGGAGGCAGCTGTTTCGGGTAACCGAGGGATGGAGAGATTTCAGAAGCTTCAGCACCCTATATTTAACGGACACTCCACGGATCCCTCTTCAGCCGAGGAGTGGATTCGCACCATGGAGGACATGCTGGCGTATGCTAGCATAGAGGATGGAGAGAAGGTTGCACTGGTGACCTATCATTTGGCGCTAGACGCCCGGTTTTGGTGGGATTCCATCAAGACGACCACTGATGTGACAATTATAGGTTGGGAACGATTCAGAGATTTGTTTTATGACAAGTACTTCAGCCATACCGTACGAGAGGAGAAGATGGTTGAGTTTATGCAGTTACGGCAGGTCAGTTCTATTGCAGAGTATGTGAGGAAGTTCGAAGCCCTTTCTCGATTCGCGCCACGATAGGTCAGCGTAAACGAGGACAAGGTACGCCGATTCTTACAGGGACTTAGCCAGGAGTTCCGGATGCGCCTTACTATATCTGGGGTACGGAATGTATCCTATGACGATATTGTGGCTAGAGCTCTTGACATTGAAGCAACTGACAGAGATTGTAACAACCCGGGGAGGATCGCCACGACATTCTTGACTTTACATAAAACTTTAACTCATATTTGAACTCTTTTCTCCTTCTCATTTTTTTTTCTTTAATAACAGTATACCTAACAGGCTTAAAGACTTCAACTTAACGGATGGAAAATTAGTCCCTCGTACGTACTTCCAATCGACGTACAAGTTGCATGGGTCTGCATGCAACAACCGATAGACATTGCATCTTCCGGATGGCACGTGCACCCCACATGACCCATTAAACACCTATCGGCAGATGCGAATACTCGCATCGCCGACGATCACGTGCATCTCGTGTGACCAATTAAAACATCTACCGATAGACATGTAAAATTCACGTGTTCATCTAAGACATCTTCCGATAGCTTACCAGCGCTAAACACTCTACATCTGCCGATCGCTAGACGACAAAATAGCACTTTCATCATCGATGGCTAAACACTCTACATCTGCCGATCGCTAGACGACAAAATAGCACTTTCATCATCGATGGCTAAACACTCTACATCTGCCGATCGCTAGACGACAAAATAGCACTTTCATCATCGATGGCTAAACACTCTACATCTGCCGATCGCTAGACGACAAAATAGCACTTTCATCATCGATGGCTAAACACTCTACATCTGCCGATCGCTAGACGACAAAATAGCACTTTCATCATCCGATGGCTAACACTCTACATCTGCCGATCGCTAGACGACAAAATAGCACTTTCATCATCGATGGCTAAACACTCTACATCTGCCGATCGCTAGACGACAAAATAGCACTTTCATCATCGATGGCTAAACACTCTACATCTGCCGATCGCTAGACGACAAAATAGCACTTTCATCATCGATGGCTAAACACTCTACATCTGCCGATCGCTAGACGACCAAAATAGCACTTTCATCATCGATGGCTAAACACTCTACATCTGCCGATCGCTAGACGACAAAATAGCACTTTCATCATCCGATGGCTAAACACTCTACATCTGCCGATCGCTAGACGACAAAATAGCACTTTCATCA
Source organism: Begonia masoniana (assembly GCA_022432975.1). Taxonomy (NCBI): domain Eukaryota; kingdom Viridiplantae; phylum Streptophyta; class Magnoliopsida; order Cucurbitales; family Begoniaceae; genus Begonia; species Begonia masoniana. The sequence goes on along the minus strand of CM039512.1, from coordinate 24,323,967 downwards.
TCGATGGCTAAACACTCTACATCTGCCGATCGCTAGACGACAAAATAGCACTTTCATCATCGATGGCTAAACACTCTACATCTGCCGATCGCTAGACGACCAAAATAGCACTTTCATCATCCGATGGCTAAACACTCTACATCTGCCGATCGCTAGACGACAAAACTATACTTTCATCATCCGATGGCTAAACACTCTACATCTGCCGATCGCTAGACGACAAAACTATACTTTCATCATCCGATGGCTAACACTCTACATCTGCCGATCGCTAGACGACAAAATAGCACTTTCATCATCCGATGGCTAAACACTCTACATCTGCCGATCGCTAGACGACAAAATAGCACTTTCATCATCCGATGGCTAACACTCTACATCTGCCGATCGCTAGACGACAAAATAGCACTTTCATCATCTGATGGCTAACACTCTACATCTGCCGATCGCTAGACGACAAAATAGCACTTTCATCATCCGATGGCTAGCACTCTATATCTGCCGATCGCTAGACGACAAAATATACTTACTTCTACTGATAGAAGAAAAACACATCTTCCGGCAGAAAACTCCTACCTAAAAGATTCATCCAACTTTCACATAACACAACTTAGCTGAGAAAGGCTCTTACTGGTATAACAAATTCATTCAGAGTATAAATAGCGGAAGACTTGCATGACATAAATCCTTTAAAAGGGAACATGACACGGGATCCCTTAGAAAATGGTCCGTGTTTAACCCACAAAATAATCAAGATAAGTGCTCGGTTGTGTGGTTGTGAAAAATGATAAATATAGGAAAGAAAAATGCTAGAAATAAAATACAAGAAACTAAATAACGGAATAATGTTACTATGGCCGAAGTTAGTATGATGAATGATGGAATAAAAGATAAAGAAAATAAGAAGAAAGAGATGAAGAAGAGATAATATTGGTGAAATGAAAAATGCAATGCAAAAAGAAAAGAAAATAACAATAAAATAAAAGTGATGATGTGTGAAAATGGAGCTGAAAATAAAGAGTGGATATAGTGTGAAAGTGATGGCAATAAAATAAAAGAAATACCCTTAGCGGATCCGTAGAGCGATCTTACGGGTTAAGCTCTCGGATAAATGTTTTCTGGGAGGAAAACGACCACCGTAGGCCGGGGATTTTCGTCCTCAGTCCAACTCCCAATGGAGAAGGTGAGGGAATTAGTAAGAGCTATCCTAGCAACCCAAGCTAGGTTAGCAATGGAGGACCACTCCACTTGGTTCAAAGAACCAAGGAAAAACACTCCTAAGGATACCCTTCTTTGAGTAGAGAAATAGAAATTTTATAAATGGGAAAAAGTTGTTTACAAACACCAATCCTATGCTTAAATAGAAAATCCTAGGGTGGATGATTAGGGTTTCCATAAGGATGAATGAATAGTGGCCCTTGGATGAAAAAGGATGGATGGCCAAGATCAAGGCAAACAAGCACACATCCTAGGGAGGAGATGAATGCCATGCCTAAATGGATTAATGGAGGGAATCTTGCCACATCATCAATCCATGTTGCCACTAACTCTTGTACTTGCAAAATTATACCTTTAAATGTGGGCTCTTCTTTGGGCCATGGCTTCCTTTGGGCTCCATTTGTTGTAGATTTTTTCCTTCAATATTTGAGTTGAAATTCTTCAACCCATAATCCACCAACATACATCTAACCCTAACCACACAATCTAATGCATGAAATGCAATTATAAAATCCTTACAATAAAGGCGAATGTATGCCAAATAAGTTCAAAATAAAAATTACAAAAATAGGGCCCGGGAAGACAAATTCCCATTGGGCTAAGTATGACTCCTCCAAGCGATCCATATGCAATCCTTCTTCATAAATTTTTCCTACAAAAATAAAAACACATAATAAATAGAGAATTTAGATAAAGCACGGGATTCTACTAAGTATCTTTTAAATGCAACCCGAGGCATGTCAGAACATATCCACATATCAAATCCCAGACTCAAAAGTTAACTCAGAAAATACTAACACTATCCTACATAATTCCAGTTCTTATCTTCTTACTGACATAAGGGAGCAATAACCAGGGGTCATAATCGCCTTTCCAGTCCCGCACTGTCACTTTGAGTATCCTCCAGCAACCAGCTTTAGATATCCTCTTTGAAATTAGTATCTTCACCTGTAGTCTCTTCACCTACATCATAAGGTTCAACTACAAGCCTAATGCTTAGTAAGGAACGCAACACTAACATGAGTGCATGAATGCATAATTCAGAGAAAAAAACATGGTCATAAGTCTTTTCTTGTTCATAATCATCATTCATAATCATGATTCATATTCATCATTCGTGTTCATTGTTCATAATCATTGTTCATAATCATCATTTAAGTTGTGTGGAATGAGAGAGGATTTGTGCCGGTAAAGGGGGTTCGACAGTGATTTTGATCATGGTCCCTACTGCGGGTCGTATACATATGTCCTTCTTTGGACTGTGACATACGCTGAACCGCCCCCAACCCTCACTCAACCACGTTGCAGGGATTTTACCATCTTGTTTTGTTCATGAGAAAACATGCTTATAAAACATTTTCATATGCATAAAACTTTCATGATGCATGAACATGGAAACTCTCAAAACATCAAGCTACAGAGCAGAGCATTATCCATCATGAAATATTACTTTCAAACTAAACGACATCAAGAACACTAGACATCAGCATAAGGGAGTTTCAAATCATCACATAACATTCTACTTAGTATCCTCTGATGTAGGGTCCTAATGACCGAGAAACCTATACATTCACTTACCTGGTCTCCTTAGCACTTGAGCTCCTTTCTCTTTAAACTTCTTCACCTAAACATTGTGCATTACAGTAGTTAAATCAAAATCCTAAACTCTACTCATAAATCATCCTAGGATCTATTAGCTAAAGTCGTTCCCGAATCCTTGGTTTGATATACTGTGCAGAATCTGAAATCCAAAATAAAATAAATAGGTTCTACTATCGATTAAATCTGAGTTGGTTACTTAAGATGTCCAGAATTGATTCGGGTTGACATTATTACTCTCAGATTCTAAAATGTTCTAATACTACTCGGCCATTGATAAAATCCGAGTTCAAATGCCGAGCTGAAAACATAGCTCCAAACACTAACAGATAACTACATTGTCCATTTCATACCTTGGGTGCGGATTCGCAGAGGAATGCGGGCTAGAAACCGGTCGTCGGCGAGGAAGACACTGATAGCAGAGAGCAAGAGCTTGGGAGAGAAGAAATCGTCGAAGAGGAAAGTGTCGGCTACAGTGGTTTAAATGAGGTTTGGATCCCTTTCCTTTTCCTTTAAATACTGGCCTCAATCCTCCAATATTACAACTTTGCCACTCAACCTAATTTAGATCCACATGTAATTAATTAAGCTTAGCATAAAATCCTAAACTGCGAAGATTAAATATTTATGACCGTTAAAACAGTTAGGAAAGTCACCTGGCCGTTAACTCGGGTGTTAAATCCACCCCTCAAACAAAATTTTCGTCCCCGAAAATTGATCAAACAAACAACTCTGGATACTTGTCTAACATGTCCTGTCGTCGCTCCCACGTGGTTTCTTCAATGCCATGATTCTTCCATAAAATTTTGACCAACGGAATCTCTTTATTCCTCAGAGTCTTAACTGCGGATTCCAATATCTGCACTGGTCTCTCTTTATACATTAATGATGGTTCAATCACAATATCCATTGACTTAACAACTTGCGTCAGATCTCGTATGCATTTCCTTAACATTGACACGTGAAAGACATTATGAACTTTATCCAATGATGGAGGCAACTACAGTCTGTAAGCTGTACTACCGATTCTAGCCAAAACAGGGAATGGTCCAATAAATCGTGGATTAAGCTTTCCCCTTCTGTCAAATTTTAGTATTCCTTTAAATGGTGAAACCTTCAGGAAAACCTCATCTCCAACAGCAAATTCAAGATCTCTCCTCCTTTGGTCTGCATAACTTTTCTGTCGGCTTTGTGCAGTAATCATTCTCCTTTTAATATTGGCAATCTTGTCTGATATCTGCTGCAACATCTCGGGACCTAGGAGTTTTGCTTCACCAACCTCATCCCAATACAGAGGTGACCTACACTTCCTGCCATACAGTGCCTCAAAAGGTGCCATGTCAATGGTGGACTGGTAGCTGTTGTTGTAGGAGAACTCAACCAGAGGTACGTATCGACTCCAGGATGACTGGAAATCTAGTACACACGCCCTCAGCATGTCTTCAAGTATCTGAATAGTCCTTTCAGATTGACTATCTGTCTGTGGGTGGAAGGCAGTACTGAAGGTTAACTTTGTACCCAATGTGTCTTGTAAACTTTTCCAAAATCGGGAGGTAAACCTGGGGTCACGATCAGATACAATAGATGCAGGGATTCCATGTAACCTAATAACTTCTTGTACATAAAGATCAGCAAGCTGGTCCATCGAGTAGGTTGTCCTTACTGGTAAGAAATGGGCTGATTTCGTCAGTCTATCAATCACAACCCAAATACTATCATGTCCTTTAATTGTCTTAGGTAATCCTACAACGAAATCCATAGCTATGTGTTCCCACTTCCACTCGGGAATAGGTAGGGGCTGAAGGGTACCTCCTGGACGTTGGTGCTCAGCTTTAACCTGTTGGCAAACCAAACATGACTCTACATGCTTAGCAACATCTCTCTTTAAGTTTGGCCACCAATAAAGCAACTTCAGGTCTCGATACATCTTGGTGCTGCCAGGATGTACAGAAAAGGGAGACGAGTGCGCCTCAGCCAAGATTAACTTACGTAATTCTTCATCATTAAGGACATACCATCTATTTCTAAACCTCAGAATCCCATCCTTGGAAAGACTAAACTCGGAGGTGGTGTCTTTCACCTTGTTCTTCATGCTGTTATTCTCCTCAGAGTCCTTCTGTTGTGCCTCTTTGATCTTTTCTAAAACCGTTGGTTGAATGGTCAAATCGGCAAGTAAGGTTGATAACTCTGGAACTATCTCCAAATCAAACCTCTGAACTTCTGTCCTCAAAGGTATAGACATAGTTGACACGACGGGTTGCATTGTTGTTGACATCCTGCTCAATGCGTCAGCTACAGAGTTAGCCTTACCCGGGTGATACTTGATCTCAAAGTCGTAATCCTTAACAAATTCCAACCAACGCCTCTGTCTCATGTTCAATTCCTTTTGTGTACAAAGGTACTTCAGACTTTTATGGTCAGAAAACACCTCACACTGCTGTCCATATAAGTAGTGCCTGCATATCTTCAAAGCAAAAACGACAGCGGCTAATTCTAAATCATGGGTGGGGTAGTTCTGTTCGTAACTCTTTAATTGCCTAGAGGCATACGCTACAACCTTGCCTTCTTGCATCAAAACACAGCCCAAACCAACTTTTGATGCATCACAAAATACGCTAAACTTTCCTTCTTCGGTTGGAAGGGTCAATACCGGGGCTGTTGTTAACTTCACCTTCAATGTCTGGAAGCCATCCTTACAAGCTTCGGTCCAAGAATATTTATTGTCCTTCTTTGTCAAATTCGTCAAGGGCTTAGCTATCATAGAAAATCCTTTGATGAACTTTCTGTAATAGCATGCCAATCCAAGGAAACTGCGGACTTCACTGGCATTCTTTGGTTGTGGCCAATCCTTTACTGCCTGAATTTTGGTCGGGTCCACGATATGCCATTAGCATAAACTACATGGCCAAGAAAATTAACCTTGTCCAACCAAAATTCACACTTGGACAATTTGGCATAAAGCTGGTGCTCCTTCAATGTTGTCAAAACTATTCTTAAATGCTCTGCATGGTCAGCTTCTGTCCGTGAGTATATCAGGATATCATCTATGAACACAATTACAAATTTGTCCAAATACACCCGAAACACACGATTCATTAAGTCCATAAAGGCTGCAGGTGCATTGGTCAGTCCAAATGACATGACCAAGAATTTGTAGTGTCCATAACGGGTTCTGAAGGCTGTCTTTGGTATATCTCCTTCCTTAACTTTCAGTTGGTAGTAACCTGAACGTAAATCTATTTTTGAAAATACCTTTGCTCCTTGTAATTGTTCAAACAAATCATCAATCCGAGGTAAAGGGTACTTATTCTTGATTTTCAACTTATTTAGCTCTCTGTAGTCTATGCACATTCTAAGGGAACCATCCTTCTTCTTGACAAATAAGACAGTTGCACCCCAAGGGGAACTACTAGGGCGTATAAATTCTTTGTCTACTAATTCCTGTAGTTGGACTTTTAACTCCTTTAACTCAACCGGTGCCATCCGGTAAGGATTCTTAGATACAGGCAATGCCTCGGGATATGTATCAATTACAAACTCTATTTCTCTATTTCTCTATCAGGTGGCAATCCTAGCAAGTCATCCAGAAATGCCTCAGGGAACTCTCTGACTGTTGGGATATCTTGTAATTCTATCTTATTCTTCACCCGAACATCTATTATGCTAGCTAAGTAACTCTCACAACCATTTTTCAGTAATCGGTAAATTTCTAGTGAGGATATAATCAGTAATTTGCTTATCTTAGGAATAACTTGGAAGGAATAATGATTACCATTTGGGGGTCGAAAATCAACCATCCCAGATCTACAACTTATTGTGGCATAATGCCTAAACAACCAATCCATTCCTAATATCACCTCGTATCCTTTCATGTCAATTACAATCAGTTCTACATATAGTCTCTTACTTCCTAAGGACACAACATCACCTTTAACAATCTGTTCAGAATGTAGGGACTTCCCTGATGGTAACATAACATCATATGGCCTTTCGGCTGGTAAAAGTTCTAAGTTGTGTTGGCATACAAACAGAGTTGATATAAACGAGTGCGTGGCTCCCGTATCTATAAGTGTGTAAGCAGCAAAACCACAGATCATAATGGTACCTGTTATGACTGTATGCTGCACGGCTTCCTCATCCTCCATCTTTGCATAGACTCTTGGTGCTACTCTTGCACGGTTCGGATCTGGCGGCATGGGGCAGTCTCTGACTATATGTCCAACCTTGTCACATCTGAAACAACGTCCAGAACGCAACTTGCATTCGCCGGGGTGGTTCTTCTGATAGGTGGGGCATAAGGGTGCCAGTGGCCTCTTTCCTTTTCCTTGGTCATCATTCTGGTTGAGGGGTCTCTTTATTCCTTGTTGTTGTTGCTGTGGTCCCATGTTCTGTTGCGGCTGCCAACCTTTGTTCTGACGTGGTGGCGGCTGAGTGTCCTTTGTGAGTTTTCTCGACTGCTCACGCTGGGCATATGCTGTCATTTCTGCCTCTTCCAGCTCCAAGGCCTTAGCCGTCACTTCACCATAGGGTATGTTGTGTATTCCAGCAGTCTTCACCTTCATGTACAGACTCGGCTTCAGTCCTTGAACAAATTGGTAAATCTTGTCCTCGTCATCCTCAATCATACGGGGAGCAAACCGTGATAAAGCATCAAATTTGCATATGTAATCTGTCACAGAGCCAGTTTGTCGCAGATTCATGAACTCCTTCTTCTTGTTGGCCCGAACAGTCCTATTGAAGTACTTGTCAAAGAAAGCAGTCTTGAACATCTCCCAGGTCATAGCTTCGGCATTAGCGGTGTTCTGGATCGAGTCCCACCAATGCCTCGCACTTAACTTCAAATGAAAGATAGCATAGGTGACCTTATCCCTTTCTTCGACCTTTGCATACTTAAACATGTCTTCTATCTTCCGAATCCACTCCTCAGCATAGATAGGATCTGAAACATGTCCATTAAACACCGGGGGTCGAAGCCGGTGGAAACGCTCACCCCCATGATCATGAGTTGCATTAGTGCTGGAGTTGCCTTGTTCCTCTCTAGCTGTCATCAGTCGTTCTATCTGGTGAGATTGGTGCATGACTAACTCGGTCAACTGAGCAATAGCATTGCTATCCTCATTGGTCTCTCTCTGCTGACCTCTAACCATTTTGGGATTCCTAGATAAATCATTACAGATATATCTTAACTTAATGACATATACTGAAATCATAAATACTTACAGTTGTTGGAGTGTGCTCATGTGACAGTCAGTGCTGGAAGGCAGTCTGCAGAATCGGTTTTAGAACTCGGTTTTGCTCTGATACCGAGATTGTAACAACCCGGGGAGGATCGCCACGACATTATTGACTTTACATAAAACTTTAACTCATATTTGAACTCTTTTCTCCTTCTCATTTTTTTTTCTTTAATAACAGTATACCTAACAGGCTTAAAGACTTCAACTTAACAGATGGAAAATTAGTCCCTCGTACGTACTTCCAATCGACGTACAAGTTGCATGGGTCTGCATGCAACAACCGATAGACATTGCATCTTCCGGATGGCACGTGCACCCCACATGACCCATTTAAACACCTATCGGCAGATGCGAATACTCGCATCGACCGACGATCACGTGCATCTCGTGTGACCAATTAAAACATCTACCGATAGACATGTGAAATTCACGTGTTCATCTAAGACATCTTCCGATAGCTTACCAGCTCTATATCATCCGATCACTAAACACTCCACATCTGCCGATCGCTAGACGACAAAACTATACTTTCATCATCCGATGGCTAAACACTCTACATCTGCCGATCACTAGACGACAAAATTATACTTTCATCATCCGATGGCTAAACACTCTACATCTGTCGATCGCTAGACGACAAAATAGCACTTTCATCATCCGATGGCTAAACAATCTACATCTGCCGATCGCTAGACGACAAAATAGCACTTTCTTCATCCGATGGCTAACACTCTACATCTGCCGATCGCTAGACGACAAAATAGCACTTTCATCATCCGATGGCTAACACTCTACATCTGCCGATCGCTAGACGACAAAATAGCACTTTCATCATCTGATGGCTAACACTCTATATCTGTCGATCGCTAGACGACAAAATATACTTACTTCTACCGATAGAAGAAAAACACATCTTCCGGCAGAAAACTCCTACCTAAAAGATTCATCCAACTTCCACATAACACAACTTAGCTGAGAAAGGCTCTTACTGGTATAACAAATTCATTCAGAGTATAAATAGCGGAAGACTTGCATGACATAAATCCTTTAAAAGGGAACATATCCACATATCAAATCCCAGACTCAAAAGTTAACTCTGACAATACTAACACTATCCTACATAATTCCAGTTTTTATCTTCTTACTGACATAAGGGAGCAATAACCAGGGGTCATAATCGCCTTTCCAGTCCCGCACTGTCACTTTGAGTATCCTCCAGCAACCAGCTTTAGATATCCTCTTTGAAATTAGTATCTTCACCTGTAGTCTCTTCACCTACATCATAAGGTTCAACTATAAGCCTAATGCTTAGTAAGGAACACAACACTAACATGAGTGCATGAATGCATAATTCAGAGAAAAAAACATGGTCATAAGTCTTTTCTTGTTCATAATCATCATTCATAATCATGATTCATATTCATCATTCATGTTCATTGTTTATAATCATTGTTCATAATCATCATTTAAGTTGTGTGGAATGAGAGAGGATTTGTGCCGGTAAAGGGGGTTCGACAGTGATTTTGATCATGGTCCCTACTGCGGGTCGTATACATATGTCCTTCTTTGGACTGTGACATACGCCGAACTGCCCCCAACCCTCACTCAACCACGTTGCAGGGATGTTACCATCTTGTCTTGTTCATGAGAAAACATGCTTATAAAACATTTTCATATGCATAAAACTTTCATGATGCATGAACATGGAAACTCTCAAAACATCAAGTTACAGAGAAGAGCATTATCCATCATGAAATATTACTTTCAAACTAAACGACATCAAGAACACTAGACATCAGCATAAGGGAGTTTCAAATCATCACATAACATTCTACTTAGTATCCTCTGATGTAGGGTCCTAATGACCGAGAAACCTATACATTCACTTACCTGTTCTCCTTAGCACTTGAGCTCCTTTCTCTTCAAACTTCTTCACCTAAACATTGTGCATTACAGTAGTTAAATCAAAATCCTAAACTCTACTCATAAATCATCCTAGGATCTATTAGCTAAAGTCGTTCCCGAATCCTTGGTTTGATATACTGTGCAGAATCTGAAATCCAAAATAAAACAAATATGTTCTACTATCGATTAAATCTGAGTTGGTTACTTAAGATGTCCAGAATCGATTCGGGTTGACATTATTACTCTCAGATTCTAAAATGTTCTAATACTACTCGGCCATTGATAAAATCCGAGTTCAAATGCCGAGCTGAAAACAGAGCTCCAAACACTAACAGATAACTACATTGTCCATTTCATACCTCGGGTGCGGATTCGCAGAGGAATGCGGGCTAGAAACCGGTCGTCGGCGAGGAAGACACTGATAGCAGAGAGCAAGAGCTTGGGAGAGAAGAAATCGCCGAAGAGGAAAGTGTTGGCTACAATGGTTTAAATGAGGTTTGGATCCCTTTCCTTTTCCTTTAAATACTGGCCTCAATCCTCCAATATTACAACTTTGCCACTCAACCTAGTTTAGATCCACATGTAATTAATTAAGATTGGCATAAAATCCTAAACTGCGAAGATTAAATATTTATGACCGTTAAAATAGTTAGGAAAGTCACCTGGCCGTTAACTCGGGTGTTGCAGAGATTCTGCCAAACCAAGGGAGCCATCTAAGGGCTTCTTCCGAGAGATACGTCCTCAGTCTCTGAACCGAGGTTGGCAGCCTAGAGCGCAGCCACAGCCACAGCAGTAGAGAGGCGTCAAAAGGCCTCTTGAGGGAGGTAATGATCGGATTAAGGGGAAGCAAGTACAAGTGGCTTCTCAGATACTAATTTGCCCTAAGTGTCAGAGGGAGCACAGTGGCCAGTGCAGATTGGGCACGGGTGTGTGCTATTGGTGTCGAGACCCAGGCCATTTTGCTAGAGATTGCCTGAAGCCCGGCAGAGATCAGTTAGGCGGTGACCAGAGGAGAGTTATGCCGAGGATCTTCGCATTTATTGAGCCTGACGATGTTGATAATGAGGATCAGCCTGCTGTGATAGCAGGTACTATATTGGTTACTGGCGTTCCTGTATTTTCTTTATTAGACACGGGGGCTACGCATTCTTTTGTTTCCACCGCTTATGTGTCTAGACTAAAGCTTGCGCCTGAGTTAGCAAAGTGCGAATATAGTGTGATGCTACCTTCGGGTGAGCGTATGCAGTCAGGTCGTGTTGTCCAGGGCAATATTATCTCGATTGGGGATCGTACCCTCTATGCTTGCCTCATTGTTATGGGCATAGAACACTATGATCTGATCTTAGGGATGGACTGGCTGTCACAGCACTTCGCCACCATCGATTGTCGATCTGGGATTGTCACCTTTCGACCCCCGGGTAAAGCCGAGTTTTCTTATCAGGCGATGAGCAGATTGAGTAGCTCGCCTATTTCTTATTCCATGAAGGTCAACGAGCAGTTTAAAGGTGCGTGCTCTATTTATTTGGCCTCTGTATTTGATTGTCAGTTGCTCAGCGGAGAAAAGCCGAGCGACATTCCTATTGTCAAAGAGTTCTCTGAGATCTTTCTTGATGATCTTCCCGGGTTACCACCAGACCGGGAGATCGAATTCACTATTGATGTCTATCCAAACTCAACGCCGAGGTTTAAGAACCCGTATCGGTTGGCACCAGCTGAGTTGAGGGAACTGAGGACTCAGCTTGATGAGTTGTTAGAGAAGAGATTTATTCGACCCAGTGTTTCACCCTGGGGTGCGCCTGTTCTATTCGTCAAGAAGAAAGACGGGACCCTTAGGATGTGCATTGATTATAGAGAGTTAAACAAATTGACGGTGAAGAATAAGTATCCACTGCCCCGGATTGATGATTTATTTGATCAGCTGCAAGGTGCCCGTGTATTTTCGAGAATTGATCTACGCTCGGTTTACAATCAGCTGAAGGTCCGGAAGGATGATATACCGAAGACGGCATTCCGAACGAGGTATGGGCATTATGAGTTCCTTGTCATGTCTTTTGGACTTACTAATGCCCCTGCAGCGTTTATGGATTTGATGAACTGTGTCTTCAAGGAGTATCTGGACAAGTTGGTGGTGGTTTTCATCGACGACATTCTGATCTATTCTAAGACGAAGGAAGAACACGAGGAGCACTTGAGAATAGTTTTGAGGATTTTATGTCAGCACCAGTTGTATCCAAAGTTCTCTAAGTGCGAATTCTGGCAGCATCGAGTTAGTTTTCTTGGCCACATTATAGCAGAGGAAGGGGTTTCTGTGGATCCGAGCAAAATTCAGGAGGTCAGAGATTGGCCACAGCCGAAGAACGTACGAGAGGTGTGCGGATTTCTCGGGTTAGCCGGTTATTACCGGAAGTTTATTGAGGGATTCTCGAAGATCGCACTTCCTCTTTCAAAATTGACTCGGAAGAACGAAAGATTTATATGGTCAGCTCCTTGTGACAGTAGTTTTATGGAATTAAAGCAGAGGTTGACCACCGCCCCAGTATTGGCACTACCTGTTGAAGGTGACAAGTTCAGTATTTATTATGATGCGTCAGGAGTTGGACTGGGTTGTGTGTTGATGCAAGAGGGGAGAGTTATTGCTTATGCTTCTCGGCAGCTGAAGCCGTACGAGCAGAATTACCCCATGCACGACCTTGAGTTAGCAGCTGTGGTCTTCGCACTGAAGATATGGAGACATTATTTATATGGGCAGCAGTGCGAGATGTTTTCAGACCACAAGAGCTTGAAGTATTTGTTTACGCAGAAGGAGCTGAATATGCGTCAGAGAAGGTGGCTTGAGTTTGTCAAAGACTACAATTTTGATATCAAGTACCATCCAGGAAAGGCGAACAAGGTTGCTGATGCCTTGAGTAGAGTGCCTCCTGCGAGTCAGCCTTCATTAGCAGCGATGTCAGTTACGCTGCGGTCTGAGATTGAGAGGTTCGATGTTGAGATAGTGGCAGAGTTGTCCAGTATGCTCACCAACATTTCTCTCAGGCCGACTATTCTGGATCGGATACGTGAGGCTCAGTAGAATGATACGGAGTGTGAGGAGCTTCGATCCAGCATGACATTGGGAGACTCGTCGGATTTTCATTTATCAGATGATGGTATTCTACGGTTCAGGCATAGGTGGTACGTGCTTAACGACGAGGATCTGAAGAAAAAGATATTGGCCGAGGCACATTCTTCGGCATATTCTGTACACCCGGGAAGTACTAAGATGTACCGGGACCTAAAGCAACATTTCTGGTGGCCGAACATGAAGAGGGAGGTTGCCAAGTACGTTGAGACCTGTTTGGTATGTCAACAGGTGAAGGCGGAGCACCAGAGGCCGGCCGGAACATTATTGACAATGCCGATTCCGGAGTGGAAATGGGAGCAGATCTCCATGGATTTTATTGTGGGGCTCCCGAGGAAGACGAAGGGCCATGACGGCGTATGGGTTATCGTGGACCGATTGACAAAGTCGGCCCACTTCTTACCTGTGAGGATGGCATCTTCTATGGATCAGCTAGCCGAGCTTTATGTGCAGGAGATTGTCAGACTGCACGGAGTTCCAGTTTCTATTGTCTCAGACAGAGATCCGAGATTCACGTCGAAGTTCTAGAAGAGTCTGCACAAAGCTATGGGGACTCAGCTTAATTTCAGCACTGCATTTCATCCTCAGACTGATGGTCAGACAGAGAGGATGAATCAGATTTTGGAGGATATGCTCAGAGCATGTGTGCTGGAGTTTCAGGGATCGTGGAGCAGGTATTTGCCACTGATCGAGTTCTCATACAACAACAGCTTTCAGGCTACCATTGGCATGGCGCCATACGAGGCTTTGTATGGTCAGAAATGTAGATCTCCGTTATATTGGGACGAGGTTGGCGAGGCCAGCATCGTTGGTCCTGAGATTCTACAGCAGACGGCAGAGAAGATTTCCATTATCCGACAGCGTATTGAGGTAGCTCAGAGTAGACAGAAAAGCTATGCTGACACTAGACGGAGAGAGTTAGAATTCGAAGAAGGTGACGAAGTTTATATTAAAGTGTCTCCGTTCAAAGGCGTTGCGAGATTTGGAAGAAGGGGTAAGTTGAACCCTCGGTATATGGGGCCCTTTCCTATTCTGAAGAGGATCGGGAAGATGGCGTACAGATTGCAGCTTCCAGCTTCTATGGAGGGTATTCATGACGTAGCATAGCACAGCATAGCATAGCATTTGCATTTATGAGTCTTACTGAGATTTTATCTCATAGTGTATTGTATGGTGTAGGTGATTACGAGGGGACAGGTGAGGACGAGATCCCTCCACCTGAGGAGTGACGCAGTTGACAGAGGATGGCTTGCTGTGGTGTGTTACGCAGTCGATGCTCACCTGACCCGTGGGGAAGTATGTATAGATTTTGAGGACTTTAAGTTATTTTGGATAGAATAGGAAAATTGTATAGACATTATAGGGTGTTTGGTTCTGGTAGTTGATGGTTTTACATTTTAATGTTTTTAAACGTTTTGTAATTGTTTAGTGATTTTAAAACAGGAGGATATGTTCGGTTTTTAAACATATCCATGCGGTTTATTTCCATAAAACGTACTTGGTTTTAAAATGCGTTTGGAGTTGTTAACGAGGGGTAAGTGAATTATGTGGGTTTTGAGTGTTCGGAGGAATACGAGAATTGTGAATGTATGATATAGGGAAGAGAAAAGAGAGGTGTATGTTGTGTGTATATGTGTGAACGCAGGAGAAGAAAAGGGAAAAAGGGGAAGGAGGCAGAGGAGATGGCGACGAATCGCCATGGGGGGCGATTGCATCGCCACTCCCTAAAAATTTCCAGGGAGTGTGGCGATTAGTCGCCACAAGCGATATGCAACAGGCGAGTAATCGCCTGTTGCAATCGCCGATGGGCGATTATTCGCCCTATCATTTGGGCGAGTAATCGCCCCTGCATGTAAGGGGCGATTGCCCCTTTTGTCCCTCGATTTAACTTAATTGTTTTTAAATGTTTTTTTTTTAAACTGTTTTACATATTTGTTTTACTTGTTATTTAAATTGTTCTAAGATTCGTTTTAAACGATTTTCCTAACGAACCTCGATTTCGATTCTAATTTCGATTTCGGTTTAGATTTCGTCTAGTGAATAGTTAATGTAAAAAAAAAAAAATCGGGTACAGTATTAGGGATGTGACAAAACCTCCTATAAAAAGGGGCTAATCCGTAAATGTCACGACCCCAGGAGGAATTGCCACCCAATTCATTACTTAGCCTCTTAATCATTTTGTTCTTACCTCACATACCTTGATCATTATTAGTGTTAATATTATATATTTTTTTTAAGCATCTCTTAAACTGCATCTACCGATAGAGTCATCAACTCACATCGACCGATGATCACGTGTCTGCCACGTGACACGTCTGATTCCAACCAGCAATAGACATCCACCGGTGGTCACGGGCGTTGCACGTGTCTAATTAAAGACATCGCCCGATCTCGAACATTCTCCACTAGATGTTCATATTTACACTACACCGATCGGTGGTCATGTGCGCCTCGCGTGACTAATTAAAACATTACTCGGGCACTAAACGACAAGAAAATACTCACATCATCCGGTGACTAAACATACTACATTATCCAGTGTCTAAACCGGAAAACTCAATCGTTCAACTTCTATCATTTGACATCCACCGATGACGTCAGCCGGGTGATTGCCTCATCCAGCTTCTTTCATACGGCAGTAAAACACTATAATCATCAACCAACTTCATCCAAATCTTAACTTGGTAACTATAAACCTCAATGAGTGAGAATCATAGACTCGTCCAGAATACACATAGCGGAAGACTTAGGTTAATAACACGTTCCATATCCTAAAAAAAACATTCTCAGACTCAGTAATCAAATCAAACAATCTCAAACTCAATGTTTTAAAATACTCTTATCCTACCCAGACTTTCATATTTAAGATTATACTGACATCATGCACACATTAACCAGGGGTCTTAATCGCCTATCCAACCTTTCACTGTCATTCTGAGCATCCTCTAGCAACCGGCTTTAAGCATCATCTCTAGATTGAGAATCCTCACCTGTGAACTCTTCTCCTACATCATAAGGTTTAACTATAAGCCTAATGCTTAGTAAGGAATGCAACACTAACATGGATGCATGAATGTATAATTCGGGAAACACATGCTCATACGTCTTTTCTTGTTCATATCTTTGCTCGTAATCATCATTCATAATCATTGATCATATTCTTCATTTAAGTTGTGTGGATTAAGAGAGGATTTGTGCCGGTAAAGGGGGTTCGACAGTGAGTTTGATCTTGGTCCCTACTGCGGGTCGTATTCATATGTCCCTCTTTTGGACTGTGACATACGCCGAACCACCCTCAACCTTCACTTAGCCCACGTTGCATAAGTTTTATCTTCTTACTTTATTCATGAGAAAACCATACTCTTAAAATATTTTTATATGCATAAAATAGTCATGATGCATGTACATGGAAATTCTTAAATCATCAAGCTACAGAACAGAGCATCCTCCCAACATGAAAACTTACCATTAAACTAAACATTAACATAAGTACGAGACAGTAGCATAAATGGCCTCTAATCGTCATGTCAGTTACTATCTAGCATCCTTTGATGTAGGGTCCTAATGACCGAGAAACCTATACATTCACTTACCTGGTTTGCTTAGCAACTTGAGCTCTTCTCTTCAGACTTCTTCGCCTAAAACATTTACATTGCAGTAGTTAAAACAAAAATCCTATTAGTTCTAATCACAGGTCATCCTAGAGTCTAATAGCTAAAGTCATTCCCGAATCCATAGTTTAATACTCTGTGCAGTCTGAAATCCAAAAACTGAAATGGACAGACTCGACTATCGATTACTCAGGGTTGGTTATTTTAAATGTCCAGAATCGATTCGGAATGACATTACCGATCTCGGATTTTAAAACGTCCTTATTATTACACGGCCATTGAAGAATCCAGAACTTCAACACATAGCTGAAAACAGAGCTTAACGACTAATAGATAGCTACATTGCCAAATTCGTACATCGAGCACAAAGTAGCCAAGAAGTAGCAAGGACACCGATCGTCGAAGGAGAGATTTCCAGCTGACAGAGAGCGAGAGCTCGGGAGAGAAAATCGCCGAGAGTAATGATGGCTACAGTGAGGTTTAATGTAGGTTTGAACCCTTTCTATTTTCTTTAAATACCGGTCTCAATCTACTATTATTACAACTTTGCCACTCAACCTAGTTTAAATCCACATGAAATTAATTAAGCTTGACACAAAATTCTAAACCGTGAAGATTGAATATTCATGACCGTTAAAACAGTTAGGAAGTCACCTGGTCGTCTTGTCGGGTGTTACAGTGAAAACTACGAACTTTAGTGAAGCTATTGGGTATGGGCCAATCCTTGATGGCCTTAACCTTGTCCTCATCAGCTTCTAAGCCATCTTTTGAAATAATGAAACCCAAGAAATAAACCTTTTCTTGGCCAAAAGAGCATTTACTCAAATTTCCAAGATGGAGAGTTTGAAAAAGTATCCCGAGATGGTTGACGTGTTGTGGAAGGTCGGGATTGTATACCAAGATGTCGTCGAAGTAAACGACAACAAACTTTCCTAGGAAATCCTTAAGGACATGGTGCAGCAACCTCATGAAGGTGCTCGGGGCATTAGTAAGTCCAAATGGCATAACTATCCACTCAAACAATCAGTATTTGGTCTTGAAGGCGGTTTTCCATTCATCACCCTCTTTCATATGTATTTGGTGATAACCACTCTTCAAATCAACTTTGGAAAAGATGGATGCTCCACTCAATTCATCTAACATGTCTTCAAGCCTAGGAATCGGGTATCTATATTTGATAGTGATTTGATTGATAGCTCGACTATCGACACACATCCTCGTAGTGCCATCTTTCTTGGGTACTAGCAATGTAGGTACGACACAAGGACTCATCGATTCTCTAATATAACCCTTTCTTAACAACTCTTGGACTTGTTCTTGTAATTCTTTGGCCTCTTCAGGTCTCATCCTATAGGTCGGTCAGTTCGGTAACATTGCTTTAGGTTGGAGGTCGATTTGGTGCTCGATCCATCGAATGGGTGGTAAGCCAGGTGGCAATTCCTCAAGAAAGACGTCTTGATAAGACTTAAGTAAATTTTGGACCGTTGAAGGTATAACTCCAAGTTCCATAATCCGGCCCCTAAAAAGAACTAAGATCAAGGTCTCTCCCTTAGTGACAGCAGCTTTTAATCCACGTTTCGTTAATAACAGATTTTTCTTAATCTTCTCTTCTTTCCTCACTGCATCATCACATGCCATTTGTTCGGGGGTCATAGGTAATAATTTGATTGTTCTACCTCCAAATTTCAAGCTATAATTATTGAGGAAACGGTCATGGTGCACCTTATGATCATATAACCATGGTCGTTCTAATAGAAGATGACTGGCATTCATCGGAACGACATCGTAAAGGACCGAATCCTTGTATTTACCAATGGTGAAATTTATAGTCACTTGCTTAGTCACTTTAATGTCATCTCTATCGTCTAACCATCTTAATTTATAAGGTTTAGGGTGGCTAGTCATTTCTAATCCAAGCTTACTTACCATATCTTGAGAAGCTACGTTGACGCAACTTCCACCATCAATAATAATCGAGCAAACTTTATCCTTGACTGCATATCTACTTTGGAAAATATTTTCACGTTGGTAGTCCTCTTTCACACTCTTTGAAATCACGGCTCGTCTTATAACCATCAGTAAGGGTCCTTCTTGAGCCATGCAATCATTTGATTCATGCTCACTTTCTTCTTCTACTTCTTCCTCTACTTCTTCTTCTTCCTTATCGAGGTATTGTCCTTCATCATTTTTGCTTTCACATTCTCTCATTGATTCTTTAATTACCATCACTCGACGGTTAGAGCATTCATTAGCGTAATGTCCTTTGCCTAGACATTTATAGCATTGAACATCTCGTGCTCTTTGTCCTTTGGATGGATTTGCTTGATTCTTGTCCGTAGGAGGGGGTTTGTTATGGTTGATGGGTGCTTTTGGTGGCCAATTATGGTTAATTGGTCTTTTCTCTTCATTTTTCTATGGAGGCTTTGACTTGTCTTGGTCCAAATGTCTAGGTGGAAATTTGTTAGGAAAATTGGTCTTTCGTTTCCTCTTCAGTTGTCTTTCCACCGTAAGGACTAATTGAATGACCATGTCCATGGCTTCCAATTGTTGCATCTTAACCGCGTCGCCTATGTCGCGATTCAAACCATGAATAAATCTCGCGATGAGTTGCTCCTCAGGCTCATCAATAGCACAACGCATATTGAGTGTCTCGAATTCCGTGAAGTATTCATCGACTGTGAGGTTGTTTTGTTTAAGGTTATGGAGTTGATGGAAGAATTCGTGCTTATAATGTCG
Source organism: Begonia masoniana (assembly GCA_022432975.1). Taxonomy (NCBI): domain Eukaryota; kingdom Viridiplantae; phylum Streptophyta; class Magnoliopsida; order Cucurbitales; family Begoniaceae; genus Begonia; species Begonia masoniana. Next base: position 24,304,543 of record CM039512.1, on the reverse strand, counting down.
GGGAACGAACCTCTTGTGCATTAATTCTTTCATGAAGTTCCATGTGAAGACGGGGTATCCTATGGATCTCATTCTTTGGGCTCTAAGGTTGGATCACCATAGTCCGGTGTGGCCTGTGAGTTCTAGTGAGGTGAGTTGAATCTTTACTCTTTCAGAGTGATCATGACAATCAAAAACTCTCTCAACCTTATCAACCCAATCCAAAAAGGTGTGTCTGTCACACGTTCCATTGAAAGGTAGAATGGTGATCTTAACATTGCGGAGGTCATCGTTGTCCTTATAACGATTTGGGCGATATTGCTCTTCATCATCTCCGGCCCAATCCTCATCCTCCGAGTCATAATAACGGGGTCTCCTTCTTTGGGGCTCGGCCCATTCATCGTCCTCTAAGGGTCTTTGCATAGGAGTTCTACGCCTAGGGCGTTCGTGTCTAATCCTAGAGGAGGTTTCTCGGGAAGGATCTCGTTCATGGGATTCTCATCGGGGATGGTTTGTCATGTGTTCTCTAAGTTGGGCCATCTCAAGGGAGACGTCTTTGATTTGTTGGGTGAGGGTACCAACCAAGCCAGTTAAGGTATTGATTTGACCTTGCATGCTAGATTCACCCTCGTGTCGTGTGTGTTCGGGAGGGGGAGTGTCCCTAGCCCAATTAGGTTCTTGTTGGTGTGGTGTGTCACGTGCAAATCCACTTCTATTAATCATTACTAAGTGTTAGGCAATTAATTAAGTCCAATTTGAAAATTTGTCATATTTAAATTTTAATTCTTTTCTAAGTTGTTTCATCTTAAATTAGTTAGGTGATTATATAGTTAGTGTCTTAGATGAATTTTAGGTGCTAAGGGATGATTCCTAACTAAGACAATAACCAATAGAAATCATGTTCAACACTTAGCATTTAAATTTTGAAGTAAAAAAAAAAAAAAAAAACAACAACTTAGGAATTTGAACAAACACTTAGTAAACTACTCTAAAAATTGGATTTTCAATAAGTGTTCTAATACCACAATTTCAACCAAATGTCAACAAATCTTTCATCTTTAAGCTAGATTCACTCAAGATAATATTAACACAAACTTAATAACTCCAAAAACAGCAAGGAATAAGATTAAAACTCAAGTTTGATCAAGGTTAATATGCTGAAATTTCCATTTAAATAGAGCAGAATTTTCATGTTAGTGCAATGTTTCCATATGGCCGACTTTATCTTCAACGTGCTATAATCTTGCAAACCAAATTTGTGTACTCAAATGCTAGCGTATAATAGATGATTCACAAGCTAAATCTAAGTGCAAACAATCAGCAAAATGATAGGGAAACCGAGCATACAAGTAATAGAAAAACCGAGAAGTAACAATACATGTAAACCGATTTCATAGGATTAGCTTTTGGCCAATTTTCATGCATCAATGTAATCAGATTTTGTATCAAGTTATTGGCATACATTTAGATGCAAACCAAGGTTTAAAACATAGATCATATGGCTATAGAAAAACCGAAGCTAACTCATGCAAAAACTGAGAACTAGTGCAAGGAAATCGAGAGTAAAAATGTTCTCACCTTTTCCAATTCAAGTGCCACAATGCATGTAACGACCCGGGGAGGATCGCCACGTAATTCTTGACTTGTCTTAAAACTTTAATTCATATTTGAACTCTTTTCTCCTTCTCTGTTTTTTTTTTTTATAACAGTATACCTAACAGGCTTAAGGACTTCAACTTAACAGATGGAAAATCAGTCCCTCGTACGTGACTTCTTCTTGACATTATTTACTTAATCATTCACAGACATGAGCGACCATACACGGTCATTGATTCTATGACGAAATCTGGCGGTGGAGGATTGCCCTCGGGTCGCCCTACGTTATTCTACCCGAATTGCATGGGTCTGCATGCATCGGCGGATGAAGCGCATATTATCCGACCTATCACGTGCATATCATGTGACTCTCTCATCGACGTTCAGTAGAAAACATCTACCGATGAGCACGTGCGTCTCTCGTGAACGTCTAAAACATCATCCGGTAGTGGACATCTACCGGTAGACACGTGCAGCTCTCGTGATTATTAAAACATCTACCGATAGACATGTGAAATTCACGTGTTCATCTAAGACATCTTCCGATAGCTTACAAGCTCTATATCATATCATCCGATCACTAAACACTCTACATCTGCCGATCGCTAGACGACATAATTTATACTTACATCATCCGAAGGCTTTATACTTACATCATCCGAAGGCTAAACACTCTACATCTGCCAATCGCTAGACGACAAAATTTATACTTATATCATCCGAAGGCTAAACACTCTACATCTGTCGATGAAGAAACATACTACATCTTCTGGTGACGTCATCCGAAAGACTCAATCGTTCGATTCCTATCATTTGACATCTGCCGATGACGTCAGCCGGATGAATGCCTCATCCAGCTTCTATCTTACGGCAGTAAAACACTATAATCATCAAACAACCTCATCCAACAGAAAATACTACAACTCACCCAAATCTTAACCTTAAAATTATAAACCCTAATGAGTAAAAACCATAACCCATTCAAGATACGCATAGCGAAAGGCTTAAGCAAAACAGACCATTCAATAATCCTTAAAATCGTTAACAGACTCTGAAGTCAAACCATTCAAATCCGAATCTCATTGTTATAAGAAAATTCTATTCTACTTAGTCATCTGTTTATCATAAACTTCTCTGACTTACTATGAGTATAACCAAGGAACTTAATCGCCTATCCAACCTTGCACTGTCATACCGGGCATCCTCCGGCAACCAGCTTTAAACCTCATCTCTGGACTGAAATTCCTCACCTGCTAACTCTTCACCTACATCATAAGGTTTAACTATAAGCCTAATGCTTAGTAAGGAATGCAACAATAACATAAATGCATGAATGCATAATTCGGAGAAATACATGGTCATTAGCCTTTACTTGTTCATAATCATTATCCATAGTCATGAATCATATTCATCATTCGTAATCATTGTTCATAATCATTGTTCATATTCATCATTTAAGTTGTGTGGAATGAGAGAGGATTTGTGCCGGTAAAGGGGGTTCGACAGTGATTTTGATCATGGTCCCTACTGCGGGTCGTATACATATGTCCTTCTTTGGACTGTGACATACGCCGAACCGCCCCCAACCCTCACTCAACCACGTTGCAGGGATTTTATCATCTTATCTTGTTCATGAGAAAACATGCTTTTAAAACATTTTCATATGCATAAAATAGTCATGATGCATGTACTTGGAAATTCTTAAATCATCAAGCTGCAGAACAGAATACCATTCGACATGAAGCCTTATCATTGAGCTAATCATCGGCATAAACTTTAGACAGTAACACAAGGGGAACTTCTAATCATCATATGAGTTTCTACCTAGCATCCTTTGATGTAGGGTCCTAATGACCGAGAAACCTACACATTCACTTACCTGGTCTCCTTAGCACTTTGAGTTCCTTCCTCTTCAAACTTCTTCACCTAGAACATTTACATTGCAGTAGTTAAAACAAAATCCTAATAGTTCTAATCTCAAGTTATCCTAAGATCTAATAGCTAAGAGTCATTCCCGAGTTCTTAGTCTAATATTCAATGTAGTCTAAAATTCCAAAATCAAAACAGACGGAATCGATAAATGATAACTCAGGGTTGGTTGTTTTAAATGTCCAGAATCGATTCGGAATGACATTACCAATCTAGGGTTTCAAAATGTCCTTATCAATACTCGGCCATTGAAGAATCCAAAACTTCAATACAGAGCTGAAAACAGAGCTAATAAACTAACAGATAGCCACATTGTCTAATGCATACCTCAGGCGCAGAGTAGTCGAGTGGTGGCGGAGTAAACCGGCCGTCGAGGAGAGTTTGCTGATAGCAGAAAGTAAGAACTTGCGAGAGAAGAAATCGCCGGAAAGGAAGGTGTCGGCTACCGTGGTTTAAATGAGGTTTGAATCCTTTCCTTTTTCTTTAAATACTGGCCTCAATCCTCCAATATTACAACTTTGCCACTCAACCTAGTTTAGATCCACATGTAATTAATTAAGCTTGGCATAAAATCCTAAACTGCGAAGATTAAATATTTATGACCGTTAAAACAATTAGAAAAAATCACCTGGCCGTTATCTCGGGTGTTACAATGCAAACCGATTTCAACCTAATGTTTCATGCTATTAAATGACAAGAAAACTAGCAGCAATATTTGGTTAAACAAGGATAAAAATAGCAATAAAAACAGAATTGAAAAATGCTAGAAAGAAGAGCGACTATCCCGGTTTTGTGCTAGATTTTTGACTAATGTCAAATGCAACTAAAATGCATGTGGGAAGCACCTTGTGCTCTGATACCACTTGACACGGTGGCCCTTAGAAAAGGGGCTGTTGTAACCCACAAATTAAACAAAGGTGTTTGGTTGTGTGAGAGGTGTACAATCCGAGGAGAAGTAAGCAAAGGATGAAGATGAAAATGTAACAACAATAAAGGTGATGGTGAGTATGATGATGGCCAAATGTTAGATGGAACAAAATGTAAGAAATGCTAAAGAGAATGAAGCAAGATGAAGGTGGAGAAATGTGTGTGAAACCGTGAAGAAGAAATGTTAAGGAGATGAAGAGAAATGCAATAATTTAAAGGTGAGGTGTGTGAAGAGTGATGGCTGAATTTAACATGAAATGGAGTGCAAGAAATGAATGAAAATGTGGAATACCCTTGGCGGAACCGGGAGCTATCTTACGTGTGCTCTCGGGTGCACGCTTTTCCCAGAGGAAAAATGACCACCTTAATCCTAGGTTTTCCTCCTCGAACCTTAGACTCTTAAGAGAGAAAAATGTGAGGGAATGTGTAAGAGTTCACCTAGCAACCCAAAGCTAGGGGAACAATGGAGGGCCTCTCCACTCGATAGAAATCGAGGAAAACTTGAAAAGCTTCTAACACTTAGGTTAGAAAAAGGAAAATTCTCATAAATGGCCAAAAGTTCTTTTACACACACCAATGCAATGCTTAACTAGAAATCCTAGGGTGGAAGAGTGAAAGACAACCCTTGGATGTGGAAGAAATCAGATGGCTAGGATGTGAAATCCGTGCATGCAGTGCTGATTGGTGGGCGCTGCCGCGCGCTAATCTGCCGGCCCAGATCGCCCAGCGTCGCGTGCCATCAACGGTGCAGGAGGTTGATCTGTGCGCACCTCTATCAATGCCAGACGCCGCTCCAGCGCAGCGATCCGTGGCGAGCCCAATCAGCGGCTGTGATGCCTGCCCCCGTGCGCTTGCCCGCTCCATCTGCTTCTGTCTGTGCACGCCTACTTGATGCCAGCCTGACTGCCCGCGCGCGAGCCAGAACCCAGCTCCATTTGATCCGAGCCATTGCTTAGCCAATGAATGAGATTTTGCCAAGTCTTCGATCTATGTTGCCACTAACACTTGTACCTACAAAATTTATACCTTAAGAGTGGGCTCTTCTTTGGGCCAATGCTTTCTTTAACTCCAATTTATTGAGTAGAAAATCCATAAGTGTTGAGAGGTTCCTTTACTTGGGTGGCCAAGTCTTCAACCCATCATCTACCATCATACATCTAACCCTAACCACACAGTCTAATGCATGATGCAATTATAAATAATCCATACAAAAAGGCTAGAGTATGCCAAATAAGTTCAAAACAAAAATTACAATAATTCATGGGCTAGGAAGATAAATTTCCATTGGTCCACTTGATGTTTCCACTTGAATGCTCCAGTTGAGGCTATGCAGGGGCCTGTCCATATCTTCCAAGGTCGGTTTCCACGTGGAGTCAACAATGGGATCAATACCTGCAAGAAGAACAAAGTCATTAGAAAATTGGTTAAGTAAATTATGGGCTCGAGTTTGAGATCTTGTGATGTAACACCCCAAAAATTTTATTTAGCGTGCGTGACCTTAGTATAGATGAGTTGGGATACTTGGATATTAAAGTGATAAGGTTTTGAGTTTGAAGTAAAGGGAAGAGTAAAAAGTTATGGTTGAAAAGTCAAAGGAAATGGTAACCAATAGAAAGCTATTTAAGTGAGAATTTAAACTAAGGAAAAATCAAGAGAGATTTAATGAAAAGTGGAGAGAAAGAGGGCTCTATGTTGGAAGAAAAAAGAGAAGAAATGAGTTTGACAATTCAAACCAAAAAGTGTTTGAAAAGTCAAAAGGGGAGGTTGAATATTCAATGTATATTTAAACCAATGAAAAGCTAAGTAATTGAGTAGAATAAAATATGGTAAAATTGAATGGAAGAAGAGGTTAAAGGAGGCAGCCACGTTGGAATTAAAGGAGAAAAAGGAGGGTTTGATTTGTAATTTTAAAGAAATTTTGGAAGAAAATAAAAAGGAGAAAGTGTTAGTGGTTAAATAGGAAAATTCCTTCTTTCTTCTTCACTTCTTCTCTCGGTTCTCTTCAAGCTCCATAGCCGATCCATCCTCTCATCTTTCTTCACATTTGCAAGGAGTTCAAGGTAAAAATCAAGTGGGTTTTTAGTTTAATACTTGTTAGGGTTGATTTTTGGTAGTTTTAGGATGTTTGGTGGGATTTAGTGAGGGTTTGAAAACCCTAGCTTGGAGATTCCGAAAATTGTGCTCTCCTTGATGGTTTCTTCCTATTTTGATCATTTAATCCTCAGATATGATAGTTTAGGTTGTTTGAGTGGTTAGATTAAGGATTGGAAGAGAGTTACACAAAAATCGGGTTGTGAACATTTGGTGGCCGATTCTGTTCCCTGGTTTTCAGGTTGGCCAAGTGTGTTGTTTGGATAATTTAAGTGTTTTAGTGGATAGTCGACGTGTAGAGGTTTACGGATTGGGGTGGCACGTCGAAATCCGTTGAAAAATGAGGGAGTTATGGCCGTTTGGAGGACGGTGGAAATTGGGGAAAAATTGGGTGTTGGGGTGTTTTATTTTGAAAAGTTAGTTTGGTTGTGTGAGAATTTTAGTAAATATCCTTTAGTTTATGTTTTGGTGATTTTAGTTGATTTTTCCATTAATGTGCTAGGTTAACGAGCGAGTGAATTGTATACTCAGAGGGAGCCAACACGTGCGGGAGTTCAAGTAAGTAGTGGATTGCTTGTGTTTTGCCTTCAGGCCTACACCATGGAACGGTAGGAATTTGTTTGCTTGATTGTTTTATTTTTGTCTTGTGTTGTGCATTGTATGTGACACGCATCATTGTTTTCAAACTACGAAACGAACGTGTTTTGAAGCATGGTTTTGAATGGTGAGCTTGTAACGTAAGGGGTGGTGTGAGTTGAAACGTATGGTGGTTGTGTTGAGTCACCCAGTCGCGTTAGGGTACCACCTGTGAGGAACTCTAGTAGAGTTTCCTAGTCGCGTTAAGGTGGTACCTGCGAGGGACTCGTAGAGTTGGAGTCACCCAGTCGCGTTAGGGTAGCACCTGCGAGGAACTCTAGTAGAGTTTCCCAGTCAAGTTAAGGTGGTACCTGCGAGGGACTCGTAGAGTTGGAGTCACCCAGTCGCGTTAGGGTAGCACCTGCGAGGAACTCTAGTAGAGTTTCCCAGTCGCGTTAAGGTGGTACCTGCGAGGGACTTGTAGAGTTGACTCACCCAGTCGCGTTAGGGTAGCACCTGCGAGGAACTCTAGTAGAGTTTCCCAGTCGCGTTAAGGTGGTACCTGTGAGGGACTCGTAGAGTTGGAGTCACCCAGTCGCATTAGGGTAGCACCTGTGAGAAACTCTAGTAGAGTTTCCCAGTCGCGTTAAGGTGGTACCTGCAAGGGACTACCAGAATTGCAGTTTAGCACTTACGAGGAGTTCCGTTCTGTAAATGAGCAACAAAATGCACACGAAACAAGAGCAACTGAGCGAGTAGAAACTTCATGTGTTAGGGGTTGTGTTGCTTTATGTTTTTGGTATGCGTTATTCCCTACTTACTAAGCATTGGGCTTACGTTTTGTGTTCTGTGGTGTAGGTGTTGACAGGAGTACAGGTTAGAGCTATGAGGAAAGCTAGGGTTGGGGATGCAGTCGTTAATGTACGCGGTATGCCGGTGCAGGCAATTGTTGGGGGGTCTCGACCATGATCGTCGGAGAGATGTGGGTAGAATGGTATTTTGCATTGTATAGTTTTTACCTATCTGGAGTTTGTAAAAATAATGTGGTTGTTTTGTGGAATTTGTCTGTATAAAAGATGGTTTTATAAATGTGTATTTTCAGGTTTTGGGTTTTGGAAGTTTTAAGCGTTATGCCGCTCGTTTTGGTTTTAAAACAAAAAACGTCGGGTTCCCGTTCTTTATTTTTTTTGTTATCCGTTTTAAGTCGATTTTCTAAAATTTTTACGAGACACGGAGTGGAGGGTGTCGGGAATGTGTGGGTAAAGTTTTAGGTGATTTGAAGGTGATTGGCTCGTTGAAAAATGATGAAAAGTGGAGAAATGTCGAAAAAGGGGCATTTTTGGCCGAAAGAACCCGAGAGGGCCCGATTGATAGGGCTGGGCGAGTAATCGGTCGGCCTGGGGCGCGCTGCTGCGAGCGCGCGGCGCTCAGCACCCAAATTTTGATTTTTTTTTAAATTTTGCCTATTTCTAAAATATTTTGACCCGACCTTTTCCGACGTATTTTAAACGTATTTTACGCACATTTTTCAACATTTTTCGAGGGTTCAAAAAACTCAAAAACCGAGTTGAGAATTCTTCAAAAATTATTTTAAACGCTGAATAGCTTAGCAAAGTAACGCACCGAGCCGGGGCGGGTTCGGGGGCGTTACATGTGATGGGCCTCCTTGGCATGTCACATTCTGATTTTGATGGTACCAATATCAGCTACCTTACAATATGTATTATTACCCATTAACACCGCCTTCTGAAATAGTCTCATATATCAAAAACCAATTTCGATTGTAACTCATATAAAACGAACAAGTTGTATACATTATTAAATTCTTGTTTGGCTTTGAGTTTTCCTCTGACACAACCAAAAGATCTCCATCACTATAATCTTCTTCTTTTGTGACAATAGCTTCATCAAATGTCATTAGTTGTTGTTTTCCCTTTTTCGTAGCTTTATTCTCGTTCCGCAATTTCTGGCACTCAAATTTAATGTGCTCCTTCTTGACCGACAGTTTTAACAAGTTCTATCATGGTTACTTAACTTTGATATGTCATTTGAACCTTGTTCATCATCACTGTCTTTGTTGTTTGACTCTCTTGTTCTACCACGAATGATAAGTCCCTTTTTGCAAGACTCGGATCCAACAACAATTTGTTTCATCTTCTCATTTGATAACAAGACACCATAAACCTCTTTCAGAGATAGATTTTCTTGACAAATATGAAATGAAATTATATAACTTGAAAAATTGATTGTTGCACTTGCAAGTTCACTTTCGCAGTTCATTTCATTCCATAGTTTTGAAATCCAAGTTCAATAGGTGATCAAATATGAAATGAAATTATGAATTGTGTATTGTCTTTGGAATTTGGATTGAATACTGCAAAGTTGTTTTTTTAGTTTGAATTGCATATACTTAATCTTGAATTTGGAATTTGGATTGGATATACTATTGACCTTTTGTTTGGATTGCATATATTTATTGCTTAATATTTGCTATAATTTATGTTATTATAGGATGAATTCTTCTCATGATGAAAATTTCCATATTGATTCGAAAAAAATTACGTCTCCAGTTTGGAATCACTATAGTAGAATACTAAATAGTGATAAAGCTAAATATAATTATTGTGGGTAAACTTAATTAGCTCATTTGTCAAAAAAAATGGTATTTTAAGTCTGATAAAGAATATAAAAGTACAGAAAAAATTTCCAAGAAATTTAGACAATAAGCAAAAAAAATTTTATTTTTAGACTTAATGAGAGCAAAAGTTCTAGGTGTCCACATCTACTATAATGGCAGATTGAGAATTTCTTACAAAGATGATTATCTTCAATGAATTATCAATTAAAATGGTTGAAGGAATTTATTGTAGAACTTTTTGTCTGTGTCTTAATTCTAACTTTTTTATGTCTTCTAGAAAAACAGTTGCAAGAGATATTTATAAGATATTTGAGAAAAATGCAAGTAAATTGAAAGAGTATTTTTTACAACATCACAGACAGTATGTTTGACCACTGACACATGGCCATCTATTCAAAATTTGAATTATTTGGTATTGACACGTCATTATATTGATGAAGATTGAAATGTTTAAAAAAAAATTTTGAATTTTTATTTGATTCCAAATCATAAAGGTGAATCTATAGGTCAAAAAAGTTGAAAAGGTAATTCCATGCATGTTTTCATGATAAACGAAAAGGGTAAACGAAAAGAAAAAGGAAAATGAAAACGAAAAGGTAAACGAAAAGGAAAACAAAAAGGAAAACGAAAAGGTAAACGAAAAGGTAAGCGAAAAGGAAAGCGAAAAGGAAAACGAAAAGGAAAACGAAAAGGAAAACGAAAAGGAAAACGAAAAGGAAAAACGAAAAGGTAAACGAAAAGGAAAACAAAAAGGATAAAAGAATGTCACGGTTTTATGAACTACATACGCATCGCATGCATCATCATTCATGTAGATTTACTGAGCCTTTAGCTCACGGACTATTTTCTATGGTGTAGGGGGCTTTGAAACAGGTGAGAAAGATGTTCTTCTGCCTGACGTATGAATCGGTTGGCGAATGATGGCTCGTGGGAGTGTGCTGGGCAGTCGGTGCGCATTTTGACCTGTGGGGATGTAGGTAAATGTTTTGCGGATTTTAATTGATAGAAACGTAGGAAAATTGTATAGTTGAAAATTTTAGGATGCTTGGATCTTGATTGAATAGTATTTGTAGTGTTTTTGATATTTTCAAACAGGGAGAAATGTTAAACTTTTAAACGGAACCATGCAATTCGTTTTTATGAAATTTGGGTACGTTTTAAATATGTTTTGAGTCTATTTTTGGGCGATTGTTGTGTATAGTGAAAATGTTATAAGAGTTCAAGTGTTGGATAAGGGTGGAGTTTAAGTGTTTTTACTTGGAGAAATTAAGGGTGAGAAGTATAGAAATTGTGAAGTGGTGTGGTTAGAGTGTGCAGAAAATGAACACGTAGGAGAAAAGGGGGAGGCGACTGATCGCGGAAGGAAAGGAGATCGAACGCAGAACTCTCTGGTTTTCCAGAGAGTTTGGCGATCGTACGCAGGAAGAGGGGCGTACGATCGGTTTGCAGGTCGAGTTACACGTTCTGAAAGCAGAACATGAGCCGATCGATTGGCTGTCTTCAGTCGATCGATCGGTTGTGAGGGGGGCGATCGATCGCCCGTTGAGGGGCCGATCGAGCGCCCCTTGTTTTCTCGCGCCTTGATGTTTTGCCCTCGGTTTTGCATTGATTAATGGTTGTTATTCAAATGTTTTCTTAAATGATTTTTAATGGTTTTCATTCTATCAACGATTTAAATTTCCGCTTTAACGTTATAGGGTTTACTTAGGTTGCAAAAAAAAAAGAAGGAAAATTTTCATGGGAATTTAAGGGTACAGTGTAAGGGTCGTTACAAAATAAACATGCTTTTATACGTGGCTATTGTTCTTGATCCAAGTTATAAAACAAGAAGCATTGTCTAACCATATTATTTGTTAGTGAAAGAGCCTCAAATTACTCAAAATAAGTGGACGTTGAAAAGTTGTATTCAAAGTTTAAAAATGATACAACTAATGAAGATCGACTCCAAGTGGCAGTGATAATGTGCAAATGGCACCAAAGCCAAAGTGTGCTTTGGGACAAGCTCGGTCCAGTGCAGTGTACACTCTGTTTTACGGGACTGACAATACCTATGAGGTAGATGATAAAAGAAATATGTTAGAGATAGACCAATATTCGTCTTATAAATTAAAGAATTTTTTAGACAGCTCTGACATATTATCTTGTTGGAAGAGGAACTTTGATAAGTATCAAGTTTTGAGTGTAATTGGAAGAGATATATTGATCATTTCAATTTTTATAGTTGCGTCAGAATCTGTTTTTAGCTGTGGTAGTCGTGTTGTTGATGCGCTTCACAGTTCTCTATCCCTAAAAAATGTTGAAGCTTTTATATGCACCCAAAGTTAGCTCAAATATTTCAATTCTTTCAACCATCTCGACAAATTAATTGTAACACCCCGAGTTTACTGAACCCGGTTTGTTACTCATAACCCGAATATTACTAAGAAAACTTGGACCAAATTTAAAACTTCGTAAAAAATTCAAAATTTGGACATTTGATAAAACATGTAAACTCACAGCGAAAATCGTTTAAACAAAAATAAAACTAACCAAAAACCATAAAAAAAAAACGTTGGAAATGTTGAGAAACAATCGATTAAGAAGCAAAGGTTTAACCCGTGAAAATACTTTGAAGGTTGGAAAAGTCAAACTCGTCGTCCGCTGAACAAGGTCAACGAAGGGGAAGGCTATTTGAAGACTTCATCGGTCAGTCTAACAGGGACATCCACCGGTCACTAAACGACAAAACATAAAATTTGGTCATCCGGTCAGTCTAACAGGGACATCCACCGGTCACTAAACGACAAAACATAAAATTTGGTCATCCGGTCAGTCTAACAGGGACATCCACCGGTCACTAAACGACAAAACATAAAATTTGGTCATCCGGTCAGTCTAACAGGGACATCCACCGGTCACTAAACGACAAAACATAAAATTTGGTCATCCGGTCAGTCTAACAGGGACATCCACCGGTCACTAAACGACAAAACATAAAATTTGGTCATCCGGTCAGTCTAACAGGGACATCCACCGGTCACTAAACGACAAAACATAAAATTTGGTCATCCGGTCAGTCTAACAGGGACATCCACCGGTCACTAAACGACAAAACATAAAATTTGGTCATCCGGTCAGTCTAACAGGGACATCCACCGGTCACTAAACGACAAAACATAAAATTTGGTCATCCGGTCAGTCTAACAGGGACATCCACCGGTCACTAAACGACAAAACATAAAATTTGGTCATCCGGTCAGTCTAACAGGGACATCCACCGGTCACTAAACGACAAAACATAAAATTTGGTCATCCGGTCAGTCTAACAGGGACATCCACCGGTCACTAAACGACAAAACATAAAATTTGGTCATCCGGTCAGTCTAACAGGGACATCCACCGGTCACTAAACGACAAAACATAAAATTTGGTCATCCGGTCAGTCTAACAGGGACATCCACCGGTCACTAAACGACAAAACATAAAATTTGGTCATCCGGTCAGTCTAACAGGGACATCCACCGGTCACTAAACGACAAAACATAAAATTTGGTCATCCGGTCAGTCTAACAGGGACATCCACCGGTCACTAAACGACAAAACATAAAATTTGGTCATCCGGTCAGTCTAACAGGGACATCCACCGGTCACTAAACGACAAAACATAAAATTTGGTCATCCGGTCAGTCTAACAGGGACATCCACGCCTAAACGACAAAACATAGAATTTGGTCATCCGGTCAGTCTAACAGGGACATCCACCGGTCACTAAACGACAAAACATAAAATTTGGTCATCCGGTCAGTCTAACAGGGACATCCACCGGTCACTAAACGACAAAACATAAAATTTGGTCATCCAGTCAGTCTAACAGGGACATCCACCGGTGACGTCAGCCGGATGATCTCCTCATCCGAACGACTTTTCTCTATATCTACCGGTGACGTCAGCCGGATGATCTCCTCATCCGAATGACTTTTCTCTATATCTACCGGTGACGTCAGCCGGATGATCTCCTCATCCGAATGACTTAACCCTTATCATCTGACGAGCAAAAGCTCGACATCACCGGACGACTAAAACACTCGACATCATCTGATAGCTTTATTAAAATCACATTCCGATAGAAGACAGACACAACTCTAACTACAGAAAGAAATTTTCTTGCCTCTCCAAAACCTTTCAAAAACGATTCAAACCATTTCATTAATCAAATCCAGTAAAACCAACACTTAAAACTCAACAGGTTACTAGAATCAATAATATTCAAATTGTATTCGAAATGCTGAAATCTCTACTGTCATGAAAACTCGACCTACTCAGACTAGATCATTATCAACTAAACCTCAACACCTGCTGACACCAGTTAGCCCGCCTCATCAGTTTACCAAGCCGAGACATGGATGTGCTCCTCCAACCACCTAATCGTCTGTGTACTCAGGAAATTCACCTGTGGTATCCTCAACACCTACATCACAAAACTCATCTATTAGCCTAATGCTAAGTAAGTAAAGCAATAATGAAATGATATGCTGAAACAAAATCCTAAATATGCAGTTTCTACTTTCTCATCTCGGTTGTACTTCGTTTGTTTACTGATCAGATCCCATGATTCCCTTGGGAGTGGGATCAGTTCTCCCAATGTCTACATCCTCTTCATTAATTAAGGGGCGGATGAGGTCCCTTAATAACTGTTCAGATCCCTCAATTCCCTTGGGAGTGGGATCAGTTCTCCCAATGTTATAAATCCTCTTCATCAGTTAAGGGGTGGATTAGTTCCCTTAACCGCCAATGCCCGTCAATCTGAACTTGCCTCTCCACATGATACATGAAAATTCATTTTCGTTTTCTTTCAAATTTATGATGCTTGACATACAGAAAATAATCAAACATGCAAAAACCTACTGTTTTGTGATGTAGGCCCGAGGGCACACACAATACTTTACTTACCTGGTCTCCTGGAAATCGCTCGGCTATAGGCTACTCCAGAAATCTGCTCACCTAGAACCATCGACAGATTATAGATTAGATCTCCACTAGACTTTATCTAACTACCCTGAAGTCTAAGGAAGCCGGTTTGGGGCTCTACTGATTAAACATTCCCGATACATCAATAAACCCCAAACCCAAATCTCTCACTCGCAGCCTTTCGAAAACACATACATTGCAATCCTTCAGCTACCTAAGCACTAGAACAGCAAGTAATTTTATCAAAACTCACCTTGGTTGGGGAAAATCGGAGGGGAATCGCCTAGAGGATGTCCGCCGAGCTGAGAGGTAAGAGTAATAAAATAGTGGCGGCTAAACCTCACTAAACCTTTCCTTAAATATGTTATCCACAATATAAATTCGCAATTACCATCTTGCCCCTGCCTAGTCACTTAATAACCTAATCAACATTTCACTCAATTTTAAACCATAAGATTATATACCTCCATTTAATAACTTATTTTGATTTATATTGAAACCGGGTGTTACATTAATAACAGCTTAGACAGTTCCAGTACAACTATTGACAAAGGTTTGAAGATTCTATTTTTTTATAATTATTATTTATTAAACATGTTTTATCTTGAGGGATTGATGTCTTCAATATTTTAATTTTGTTAATCGTGTTATAGATGAAAGATTTCTAAAAGATGATACATCGACGACTTGACATGGTTTGTAATTGATAATTTGGTTTGGAATTGATTACTTCAAATTATGATATTTACGTATTTTTGATAAATTGATTTTCAGAATGATGTTTAGTGATAGTATTTGAAATGATGTTATTTGGAATAAATATTGTCTTTGATGGTTCATTTCTCATTCATGTGCAATTGTGCTTGAAGGAAGATTCATTTGTAAACTAATTTTATCTTACTCATTTTTAAGCTTATGGATGACAACGACTTTTTGACATTTTAATAAAGATTAAAGCAAATTTTTGAAGCTTTCTAGTTTATCAATATCAATTGGTGAGTTGGCTTGGCAAGGGTCTTTGTGAAAGATGATGCTATTATTTCGTTGGAGTTTTGAAGATTTATTTCTTTCCAGCAAAATTTCTTTGAAAATTAAAATTGTCATAATTCAGTGTTCTAGATTCGCTTTGGATCGGGCCGAGAAGCATGCATTGGATCTCTCATGTAGAATTTTGTGTCATGGTGAAAATTGTTAGAGTTTAGTGTCAGATTCTATTTGGATCGCATCGGATCTATGTTCAATATTAGGGTCTGTATTTTAATTTCAAATAGTGAATTTTTTCTCTGCCCATGAATTTTTTCTCGTAAGGATTTTTCACATCAATCCCTTTGTGACTATGCTCTGCATATTTTGTTTTTCCAGCTTTGTGTTTGATTATCAACCAGTGAAATTAAGAGTGAGGAAGATAGATCACAACTTGGTCACTTGAAGATAGATCACAACTTTGTGACACTATAAATCTATATAAGAATTTTCATTATTTTGTCCATAACTTCAAATGAAAAAATTGTTTTCATGAATATTAAAACTAAATTTTGAAAGCTTTTTAGAATGAGATAGAGCTCAAGATTTAAAGATCATATGTCAGATGACCCGATCTCAGAGAGAACCTGATGGGCGCCCAAGACTTGGTTCGCAGTGAAATACTTAAATAAAATCAAAGCTCATATATCCACACAGTAATTACATATATAATAATGTGATAATTAAATTGCAATTCAATAAATCCCAAATATCCAACTCCAACTCCAAATAATTCTTATACATGTCCAAATATAAAGTGAACATTCACTAGAAAACTAAATCACTCAACAAGAAAATAAAAGAGAAACTGCCACTGAACTTCAACTACTAATTACTATTGTCCTTTCCTGGAAAGAGAGGGTCATTTGAAGTGAGTGACTAACTCCGTAAAAATATTACACTAAATGTATGCATAAAACTTCTTTTACTTTTCACTTTAAAACATGATGAGTCAAAGAGTGATTTTCAAACATTTATCCAATAAAACACATTTACATAATTTTAAAAAATTAGGCTCCACGAGCCACCGATGAGGCAATAAGATAAACCTTGTTGTATACATAGACAACTATACGAAAATAAGTCATCATCATGTCTTTCACGTAAAAATCACCTTAGTAAAAAAGGAGGGTCATTCAAGGATTCCTCCAACACACTAGCATAGAAAAGTGGCGATCCGAAGATCCATTAACATCTCATGAGCTAGAAAGAAAAATGAAAATAACGGTGATCTGATGTTCCATTAACGTTATCCCCCCTAACCGACGAGCAAGCTCAGCACAATACTACCTATAAACATAAATACAAACATATCCTAATCAAGTTTAAAGATTCAAAACTCAAGGATTGTGTCATCATTGCTCTATTATCCATTTTCGCAATCGTGCAAACAAGACAGCCTTGACACCGACACAGTCCAAAGTAAACTATACGAAAATAAGCCATCATTGTGTCTTTCAATCACTTTAGTAAAAAAGAAGGATCATTCAATGATCCCTCCGACACACTAGCATAGAAAAGTGGCGATCCGAAGATCCATCAACATCTCATGAGCCAGAAAGAAAAATGAAAGTAACGGTGATCCAAAGATCCATTAACGTTATCCCTCCTAGCTGACGAGCAAGCTCAAAACAATACTACCCATAAACCGAAATATAAACATACCCTGATCAGGTTTAAAGATTCAAAACCCAAGGATCTCATCATCATTTCCCTATTACCCATTTTCGTAACCGTGCAAACAAGACAACCTTGACACTGACACCGTCCAAAGTATCACTGTAACGACCGCCCAGCTATACGTTGCTGGCACGTCACCCCGTTCTAGATCTCACCATACTCGGGGTCAAGTCGTGCAGGTCCCACCGATGGGCTAGCTGCCACGTGTGTCCCCTCAGGGCCGTCCACGTGTACTCACGATCTTCCCTCTCCCTGCAGAGGGTTTTTGCCTTCCCCCCCACTCAAACCCAGTACCTCAGGGACTAGTACCCGGGCTACAAGTGAGGAGTACCACTTGAGCTAGTAAACAGGAGGACTTCCCAGTCGGTCACCCAACCTGGTACTACTCTCGCCGAAGTACGCTTAACTTCGGAGTTCTGATGGGATCCGGTGCCGTAGCGCTACTAGCTCAAGTGGTACTCCTCACTTGTAGCCCGGGTACTTGTCCCTGAGGTACTGGGTTCGAGTGGGGGGGAAGGCAAAAACCCTCTGCAGGGAGAGGGAAGATCGTGAGTACACGTGGACGGCCCTGAGGGGACACACGTGGCAGCTAGCCCATCGGTGGGACCTGCACGACTTGACCCCGCGTATGGTGAAATCTAGAACGGGGTGACGTGCCAGCAACGTATAGCTGGGCGGTCGTTACAAAAAAAGGCGCATTGTAACACCCGGGATTTGTCTTGAGGATAAAATTGGAGAGAACATAAAAGAATCATTAATAAAATAGGTTGTTTTAATTAATTTAAAAGAAAAGTGAATAAATTGGTGGAATTAAATGAATTCTTAATTTAGGTTTGGGTTCAATGAAATTAAACCGTGGGTTATACATTAAGAACTTAAGAACGAGATTTAAAGAAATTCGAATTGTCGAAAATACGAGTGGGTAAAACGGTTAATGTAATTTGTATGAAAATAGAAATTATAATTATAATTATTATTATTATTATTAATAAAAATAAAACAACAGAATGGCATTCGCCATTCTGTTGCTCGAGCCCGAGCCCGACGCCGAGGAGCAGGGGAGAGACGAGGGAGAGGCGGCGACGATCGGCGGCCTCTTCACCGGCGAATTCCGACGCTTTCCGGCCAGACGACGGAGACGAGCAAGGTCCGGCCCGTCTCCGCGCACAAATCCGACGGGTAAGCTTTTTGTTCGCCCTGTTTTGACCCTGTTCGAGGCCGAGGGTGAGGAGCGAGTTTGAGCTCCAATCACCGGCCGATTTTAGTCGCTTCCGGCGTGAGTTCGCCGACCCTTGGACCGGCTTTCATCGTTTGGCCGAGGTGAGCCCCGTTTGGGCGAAAATCAGAAAGCCCTCTTTAGGGCATTTCGGGTTTTTGCTTGTAGTTCGAGATTTTTGGTTAGTTTATGTTAATTGAGGGTATAGGTGGTCGATTGGTGAGGAATTGGTTGTGAATTGATGGAAAATCAAAATGGGGGATTTTTCGGGTAAAGGGGCAGTTCGGGTTTTTGCTATTTTGACCTAGCTACGGTCGATTGTTTTCAAATTCCTTTTGGCAGGATAAAATAGGTTATTAGTGGAGTACGTGGCCGCTGGAATAGTTCGATTCCGATCTCCGACGCAAAAGTTATGCACGTTTGAGTTTCGGGTTGGTTTTTACCGAACCCAAATTAGTGGCCCGTTTAGTTAGGTTTTAATTGGATTAGGCTAGAAATAGTAGTTTGAGAGTAATTGGTGGACGTAGTCTTGATTTTAATGGTTTGATGAATATTTATCGTAGGTCGAGCCTTAGGTGGATAGGAATTCGAGTATTCTGAACGGGCTAGGACGCTAGGTAAGTAGTGGAATGTGTGTTTGTTGCTTTCGGGCCTACACCATAGAACGGTAGGGATTGGTTGCTTGTTTGCTATGCTTTGCTTTTTGTTATGTTTTGCTTTGTGTCTTGCATTGGGTGTCATGCATCATTGTTTTCTAAAACTACGAAATCACGTGTTTTGCATGTTTGAGTGGTGAGGATGACGTAATGAAAGATAAGAATTAATTGTAACTTGGTCTCGAGTAGAATAGCTTCTTTGGGCAAGTGGCTCGTTGAGCACCCCGCGAGGGATTTTATTCGAGATGCCCTGCTAATGTACGTAATGTGTCGTGAGTATGAATTCCTCGACCTGTTCGTGCTTGAAGTGCACAATGAGGATTCTACGATCGATTGGGGGAGATTCGTGTTGGCCGTCCTGGACTGTGTTGGGACGTGTGCCTCCGGTCTAGCTCCGTGGATCAAGGCGTGGCCGTCCTGGACTGTGTGGGGGCGTGTGCCTACTTGATTCACCTGGAAGTGAAAGATAAATGCAACTGAAATGAAAAGAAAGCAACTGAGTGTGTAGAAACTGCATGTTAGGGTTGAGTCGAGCATTTAGTGTGTTGATGTGCATTATTTCCCTACTTGCTAAGCATTAGGCTTACGTTTTGTGTTCTATGGTGTAGGCGACGAGTACTTTATTCAAGTGAAGTGGATGTGACAGCCAGGACTAGGCAGCAGTTGGTGATGCATGGAGTATGCCGGTGCAGGCTATTGTCGGGGCGCCTCGACCATGGTCTTTGGGAATGTGGGCTTTATGATTTAGTAGTTTATTATAAATGTTTGTTTGTAGAAATGATAGGAATGTGTAGCTTTCTTTTTAGTTGATGTTTTGAGAGTTATGGGATAGTTTTGGTAATTGTTGTATAGAGTCATAGTTAAGGGTGATGTGTCGCCCTATACTGTGGACTTTCTTATCCTAGGGATGTTAGTATTTTAGATTCCTCTTTACTGCTATTTGGTGAATTTGTATGTTGGTTAGATGGTTAGGAATATTCTGGATTGGTTGGGGTTTATTCGTTTGCAGGTATTTAGCATTTTGGAGGCGCCATTTACAGGCGTTACTTTGCCGAAATTTTCGAGAAGGACGCCGTGGTGCTTAAAGGTTAGGATTAAGGGAAATTAGTGAGTCTAGACTTAGTTTAAATCATGTTTCAACGTGGGTTTGGGTTAGCAAAGTAGCGCTCCGAGCCAGGGTGGGTTCGGGGGCGTTACAATCACGATGATTTATCTTCCCAAATATGAATATATTAGTAATAATAAAATCATTCTTCAATGGTAAACGTGTAAATCATATGTACATACACGTAAAAATAGTCGTGTTGGTGACCAGGCCCCACAGGTTTTATCTAGGTGATAACTCACCAAAATAGGTTTTGTAAAACAATGATGCAAATCTAGTGAAAATGATGCAAATCGATGATTTATGTTATTCTTGTGCACGGGAGTGACAACCTCAGCAATTGGCTCGAAATTCACAAACTCATCTGAGCCTAAAACAAAACAAACATCATAATTATCCCATTGACACTAAGGGAAGACACAATGATGAGTCTTATACTGGGACTAGGAGCCCAATCCGAAATACTATGCAAGGGTGTGAACTTCGCTAAGGTGACAAAATTTTCTCAAAAATAAGCTTAATGATCGACATTTTAAGGGTACTGGTCGACACTTATAAGTGAGGTTCGACTGACCAGTCGACCTTTTGAACTCTCGGGTTGAGCTGCACTCGACACTTCATCCTAGCAGTCAACATCTCATATCTCTCGGATTTCAATTTAAAATACACTAATGGTCGACACTTCCTTCTGAAGTATCGATACCTTTAAAAAATAAAAATGTATGCACTCGACTTTTCCTCCAAGCGGTCGACACTTGATATTTCTTTATTTCCAACGCAGGTTTGAAGTGTTCACCGATCATCCATAGTGATCGACACTTGGGTGATTTCCAGCAATGGGAAGTCGCGTAAATCACCCTCCCTCGTCGTTTCTAACTTATAATTGACAAATAAACTTATGTAGACTTTAAATACACTCAAATACACCATAAACAAACCAAGGATTTGAGTTTTGGAGCTCGAATCCTATTTCTCATAAAAATCCTAAACTTCAAACTTTAAATCAGTGAAGAAATACTTATCAACTCACAAAACTTCTTCACAAAGGACGTTGCACGATGACCTGCAAATGCAATCTTGGCCTCGAAGCACGATTTGCACGGAAGTGGAACCACCTTTCTCTCTTCCTCCCTCTATTTGCACAACGCCAAGAAAAATGAAGGTGGTAGGGTTTCCTACCATAAAAATATATTTTTCCTTTTTAATTCTAATTTAAATTATTTTATTAATTTAATTTAAATAAATAAATATTATTTAAATTAATATATTCTTTATATCCTTATTTGACAATTCCGAATCATATTTAAATTTTTTCTCAATATAAATATCCAAATTACCCAATGATACATTTCTTCAAATTAAACCACATGACAATTTTTCAAATTATCGATTTTGACAAACTGATTGAAAAATCCGCGTGATCGCTACATGATAAAACAGGTTAACCCATGACCCATTGACCATTAACAACACAAAAAATTTATTCGTAAAATCTTAATATCATAACAAACCGGTTTTTACTGAGTCTGTTTTCTCTCCACTCAACCTTGGGTGCATTTATAGGTGAAGGTGGTTGAATCTTTACCATAGTTATTAATCTTGTGCTCTTTTTCTTTGAAAACGAAACTAGTAACATTTTAAAACCTTTGTTTTGCTATTGAAGACATTGGTAGTCAAATCATTCTCTAGAATAGGTGTTCAACCCCCAAGGCAACTAATGGTCAATTTCTCTCCCTCTCACAATTTATTTCCGGTTTTCATTATGTTTTTTTTTTTGTTATTTTGTTATTTTTGATATGTTTTCCGGCTAATTTATTTGGTTGTGGTTTTTTTTGGTTATTAACTGATTTGATGAAATTATTGGATTATATTGTTGCTCTTAAATTGGTCGTGGATTGTGTTGCATTATATGTTTAAATTGGTGTCATTTTCTAAATTTTAAGAGTTTGATCAATAACAGTGTGCACCATTGCTTAATTGTACAATCGTGGCAAAGAAGAATTTTTTGGGCTCAATTTGTCATTTTTACAATCAGCTAGATATCAATCCATTAGATCTAGACTGTGAGAGGTTTTGATAGATAGATATCATCGTCAAAATTTTCCAGATGATTGATTTAATACTTGCAACGTTGGTAGTTAAAATTAGCTAAACTAGTTGAATCATTAAAAATTTCCTTTGAATCGAAGATTTCTCAGTGATAGAACCCTTTCTCGTGAACTCTCTCTCTTTCTCAATGTTTCTATCTTCTCAATGACTGAAAACAACTACTCTCAAAGCTGTGTAGAAGATGAGTAATTTACTTTGTTTGGTTAGGTTAACAAAATTATGATAACTGAATCAAAGTTAGATGCCAACTCAATTGTAATTTAACAAGAATAACCTCTACATTTGCTATTTTATTCTACTTTGTAAATGCACTTGATGATTTAGCAAATAACGACTATAACATTAAGATAATTTATTATGTTAATTGCATCAATCATTGTTAGACATATCATCAAGTATGTTAAAAAAATAGAATAAGTAAGTACACGTAACATTATTCACATATTAAACTGCAAATACAATTTCATTCAAACCACAAGTTAGCTTTTTATTTGACAGATATATACGATAAAATCAAAGACAAGTCATCTCTAATTTATAATGACACTAATAAAAATTAATACCAATTACAAATTAGTTGGTTAACAAATCATACAAAATAAATTATGCATCATTTCTTAATAAAGCTATAAAATTTTTTATAATATTATCAATAAATCTATATTTGTCACATTATTCACATTCTCCAATTTTGTATTTTTTTTGCATCATGTTATCCACTTGCTCTAATTCTTCAAACATATTAGTGTTTTGAGTATTTTTTGTGCTAAGCTACCCATTGTATGTGAAAGAATTCTACCACATGCACTAAAAGTCAATTATGATGCTACTATTAATATTATCACTATAACGCCCCGAACCCGCCCCAGCTCGGTGCGTCACATTTCAAACCCAACCCGTTTGTAAAACGACGTTTAAAATAATTTTCGTAAATTTTTCGACTCGTTTTCGGGTTTTTCAAACCCTCGAGTTTTGTTAGAAAGTGTGCCCCAAATACAGTTACAATGCGTTAGAAAATGTCGGGTTAAAACCACTTCGAAATAGGAAACTTTGAAAAAAATTAAAATTAAAATGTTTTTTTTTATATAAAACAGTGGCGATTGATTGCCACAATGTGGCGAGCAATCGCCACCCTCTCTGGTGCTACAGTACCAGAGAGGTGGCTGGCAATCGCCCCTGGCGATTGCCCCTGCACTCCCAGCCGACCCTCACCCCTTTTTCTTCAATTTTCTCCAGGCTAAACACTTCCAAAAATTCTAAAATTTTTACCATATACTCCCAACACCTAAATCTTCAAGTCCCGTAAATTTCGTGGAAAACCGACTTCAAACAAATTATAACAAAAATAGTGAACGCAACCCAACGTTATTTATTTTAAAATCAAAACAAGCGGCATAACGCCTAAAACTCGATAAACCAAAACCTGAATGTTTAAAACCAAAACATATAGTTTCAAACCACAACCATGTAGGACTATTATCCATCAACTCAACCAACTCTCAGACATCCCAAAATAATTACGCAAACATTTATAACTACAACGTACCAAACCTCCAAATTCTTCTAACTTTTCTCAAAATAGACATTCACACTTCAAACAACTTAACCCATTAAAACAGCTTAAAGACACCCATCAACTAACAACATACCAAAAAGAAACAACCTCCCACAAACCTGAGGAAGACAGTAGCCGAGACGCCCCGACAATAACCTGCACCGGCGCACCCCGTACTCCTCCAACTGCAGCCTAATCCTCGGCGGTCCCGTCTATCTCACCTGTAAAGAACTCGTCACCTACACCACAGAACACACACACACACGTAAGCTTACGCTTAGCAAGTAGGGATAACAAATATAAACAAGCACAATGCACACACAACCTCACACAACCCTAACATAACAACACAACGACACGAAACAAAACACAGATTTGCCCACATCAACAATGCCTTACTCTTTAACCGACTACCATCCCAACCCATGCAACACAACACGACAACTCAACTCAACAACACAGCACAACCCCCTCACACATGACAATTCTACTCACTCTGCTGCTTTCTTACTCATTTCAGTTGCATTTGTCTCTAGTAAAATCCCTCTCGGGGTGCTCAACGAGCCACGTACCCGACGAGGCTATTCTACTCTAGACCATCTCTAGTAAAATCTCTTGTGGGGTGCTCAGCGAGCCACGTGCCCACGAGGCTATTCTACTCGAGGCTAACTCTGGTATAATCCCTTGCGGGGTGCTCAACGAGCCACGTGCCCACAAAGCGATTCTACAGTAGAGTCCCTTGCGGGGTGCTCAACGAGCCACGTGCCCGACAAGACGAATCTACTATAGTCCCTCTCTAGTAAAATCTCTCACGGGGTGCTCAACGAGCCACGTGCCCGACGAGACGATTCTACAGTAAAATTTCCTTGCGGGGTGCTCAACGAGCCACGTGCCCACAAGACGATTCTACTCGAAACCAAATTGCATACCACTTCATATCTTTCAATTCATTCTCACCACACTAAGTATGCAAAACACTTAACCAAAACAATACAAGGTAACCACATAACCGAACAATACAAGCAACCATTCAAACTATGTCTGTCCCACAAAAACTTAACCAAACCAAAACAAAGCAAAGCAATCAACATACAACAATTCCCAACAATCAAAGCAATCAATAAACAACAATTCCCTACCGTTCTGTGGTGTAGGCCCGAAGGCAAAACATAACGTCCTCTACTTACCTGGCATCTCGGTAATTGCTTTCTCACTTTCACCAGTCAAATCACACGTTCGATCACCTAACAAATACGAAAAACTTACTTAATAACAAACTAAAAGATTCTATGGAAATCAACTAACTAAACTAAAGAAATTCTTAACCTAAACTAACTAGGTTATGACACAAATCATTTCCAACACACCAAACCCGATTTTTATGAAATTTACCGACGTCCAACTTTAAACGGCCATAACTTTCTCGTTTTTCAACGGATTTCGACGTGCCACCCCAACTCGGAAACCTCTACACGTCTACTATCCATTGAATCAGTCAAAGTAACAACTTAGCAATTCCGAAAATACCAAAACAGAACCGGTGCACTTTAGGTTAAAACCGATTTTTCCCAAACTCATTTCCAAATCTCAATCTAACTCCATAAATCACCTAACCCAAGTCATTCAACAACCAAATCATCAACATAAGGAAGAAATCTAACATTTAAAACTCAATTTTCGGACTTCACCAATTAGGGTTTCCAAGCCCTCACCAAAAACACTTAAAACTCACTAAAACCTTCAATAAACTTCACCTCAAAGTATAAAAATCAAAACCCATGCATTATTACCTTGAAATCCTTGAAAGAACTATGGAAAGAAGGAGGGAGAGCTTTGAGGGCTGGCTGGATCGTGGGAGAGAAAGAAAGAGGGGAGAAGATGATTAAACATTACCATTTCACCTTTTTAACCTAACTATTTTTTTACTTTTTGATTTTGCCCACTCAAATTTTCCTATTTTAATTCAAACCCCTCCTTTTTCTCACATGTATTGCAACGTGAATGCCCTACTTTGCATTCATTTAATTCCTCTAAATAGCCTTTGAATTGTCAACACTAAATTTCCAAACATACATTGACTTGTCAAACTTCCTTTGGTTTGACTTTTCAAACCTATATTAGTTTGAATTGTCAATTTCTCCACTTCTCTTTTCTTTTCTATTTCAATGCACAACATACCACTTAAATGAGTAACCCTCCTAACACGTCTAACCTAAGCTACGCACGTTACAAGAAATTCTCGGGTGTTACAATCACAGTTAGTGTCACGACTTAGAGGCAGACCTACACAGAAACACAGGGTTGAACGACCACATCCTCAGAGAGAATCCAACCGCCCAGCCCAATGCTAGGTTTGACTGGGGAAGACTTTAAACAAAATTAGATCTAGCCAATGAAGGATGGGTTGAAGTTCGCATAGTGATCACATAAAAATAAAATAGTGCAAAAATTTAAATAATCCAATATTGTGCAAAAAATATAGTACCAAATATCCAATAATTTGTACAGATCATAAAAAAAAAAAAAAATACAACCAAAGTGTTCCTCACCAAGACAAATAGTAACGCTTGAGAAAACAACAAAAGAGGAAAACGAAGAAGGAGATCCACTCCTCAACAAGCATCAGCAACATCAGCCTCCACGATGCTAACTTGAGAAATGGAGGGGGTCTTTGGCGTGATTGACTAACTCAGTAAGGAACCCTATATTATACTCAGATACATATGTAAAACTAGTTTTATAATTTTCTTCAAAACATGAAGCAGTTATAAAAATTCAGTGCATGAGTTTATATTAAAAAATGTTTTCATTTCATTTCAAAACAAGCTACATGAGCCAAAGATTTTCAAATCAAAATCATTATTTACCATTTTAAAATAGGCTCCACAAGCTATATGTGGGCATATTCAAAAACATTTGTTACATATATAGGTAGCTATAATAAAAATAAACCATCACTGTTTTTGTTAGAAAAACATCTTAGTGAAAAAGAAGGGTCACACAGGAACTCCTCTGACATAAACCACAGAAAGACAGTGATCTGAAGACCCAACAACTCATAAGACCAAAGAAAATCGGCGCGACAATCTGTAGATCCAGCACATCACAAGTGGCCAGCGACCGACAGTCTGCCACAACGCCATTAATACCACGCCCAAAGAGTGGTCGACGAGTCAAGCTTCGAGTCGACACCACCCTACGTGAACCAATACACCTTGGCCAAATTTAGAGATTTGAAAGCCAAGGAGCACATCATCACTGTTCTACTGTCATTTTTCCGTAACATACAAATTAGAGGTGTTAAACAGGCGGGCTGGCGAGCCAGCCTGCCCGCTCGGCCCGCTACAGTAGCGAGCCGAGCCAGGCTCGGCTTTCTACTGTAGCGAGCCAGGCCTGGCCTGGGCTCGCTAGGCGGGCCGAGCCGAGCCCGTATTTTGGGCTCGTGAGCCAGGCTCGCCTGGCTCGCCCCTCAGCTCAGGACAGGCTCACCTTGTCACCCTCATCGCTGCTTTGCCCTTCCCATTCCCAGTTCCCAGATCGACAAATCCCACGGGACAGGGCTCGCCGCCTCGCCCCTTGGCTAGACCTGCACCAGCGCCCCCCCTCTCCTCAGACAGTTGGACGTCGGCACTCGGAAGTCGGAACTCAGCACTCGGCAGTCGGCAGAAATTGGAATGACGATGAGTCAATGACCCAGTCCAATCTTCATCATCGCCGACGGCCCGACGCCAGTTCGCCACTGCCCAGTGCCCACTACTTAACTGAAGGACAGCGGAGCCGGGCCGGATGAGTCGGCCGTCGATTTTCGCTTCCCCGTTCCCACGGTCAACGTCAATTTTCGCTGTCCCCTTTCGGCTTTCTCTGTCAATCTCTCGATCTCTCCGACTCTCCCTTTCCAGCCTTCCAGTTCCAGACTTTCAGGCAACGGTCATATGACCGTTCCAGGCAACGGTCACGCCGCAATGGTCATATGATCGTTCTACAATCCAGGCAGTGGCGCAGTGATGATTTGCTGAATGAAACTCATCCCCTTCTCTTCGGCTTTTCCTATAAATACATCCTCTTGTTTCATTTTATTTCACCAACAATTTTCTCTCAATCTCTCAATCTCTCTCAACTCAATCTCTCGATCTTTCTCTTTTTACAATTTGTTTCCTTTGATCGTTTCTGTGTTCAACAATCAGCCAACGAGGTATATTTTTATTGTTTTAATGTTTTAATGATTTTACATGTATGTATATTGATGTACATAATTTTTAATTATAATTTATTATTCTAACAAATTTATTTTTTGATGATTTTTTGTTTAGGTTTTGTATACGTGGAGTTGATAAATTCACACCACCTAAAATCTTTTGTTGGACATTAACGTTGTGGTATCAATTTATTATTAAAATTTTAATTTTATATTTAGTTTATTTAGTATGGATATTCGTGATTATATTATTGATGATAATGATGATGTAGAAGAGATTAGAGAATTTACTCCTACATTTTCTGTGAGACAATTATCATCTGCACAAGCATCCACTTCATCACCTCAAAGAAAAAGAAACAAAACGTCTGAAGTATGGAAACATTTTACAATGAAAGAAATTAAAATTGGTGGAAAAGTAGAATCTAGAGGTCAATGCAACTATTGCATTAAAAATTATTCATATATTTCTGGTAGTTCAACTAGCACACTCCTTAGGCATTATCAAAAATGTCACTTAAACGAGCAAGTTAAAGACCCTACACAAAGATTGTTGAATGCTAGTGGTAGTGGCACTTTTTTATATTCACAAAATAAAATGAGAGAAGGAATAGCAAAACTTGTAGCACAATGTGAGTTGCCTTTATCATTCACCGATAGTGATGAATTTGAAAATTTTATGAAAGAGTATGCAACTCCTAATTTTAAACGTGTTCCTAGAAGTACAACTAGAAATGATAATATTAAAATGTTTAATAATATGAAAAATGAACTAATTTCATTTTTTTCAAGCGCTCCTTCAATGTCTATTTGTATCACCTCTGATTTATGGAGTGCACGTAATTCTATAGGCTATATCGTTGTAACTTCTGATTTTATTGATAACTCTTGGCAATTAAACAAAAGAATTTTAGGATTTCGTAATTGTGAATATCCTCACACTGGTATTACTATTTATAAATTTATTGTAACGATATTGCAAGAATATTCTATTCGAGATAGAATATTTAGCATAACACTTGATAATGCTAGTGCTAACGATGCTGCTGTTTATCATTTTAAAAATTATTTTCAATTAGATCCTATTCACGATTCTATTTTCCACATGAGATGTGTTTGTCATATTTTAAATTTAGTTGTTAAAGATGGTATGACATTTATTGCGCCTCATATTGAATTAATTAGATCCGCAATTTCTTATATAATTGGATCTAATTCGAGGCAACAAGAATATAGAGATTATTGTAAAGCTGCCAAACTTAAATTACGAAAATTAAAAACCGATGTAGATAATAGGTGGAATTCTACTTATTTAATGTTGGAAAATGCCAAGCCATATTGGCAAGTTATTTGTGCTTTTATTAATGAGAAAAGACCAAATATTAATCTTGATAAATCTAGTTGTGATATGGCTAATATATTTCTTGATTTTTTAAAACCATTTTATGATGCTACAAATGAGTGTTTGGGAATTTACTATCCCACTTCTCATCTTGTTCTTCCAATTTTTATAAACTTAACGAGTAGTTTTGCACAATATCGACAAATAAATGAATTTAGCCAAATACTTGATAAAATGGAAGCAAAATTTAAAAAATATTGGCTTGACATTCCTTCTATTTTTTTGTATGCATGTATAATGGATCCTAGATATAAATTAAGAGGAGTATGTCTAATGGTTAATAAAATCTCTAATAATTTACAAACTACTTCTTTATTTTCCATGGATCAAATAACACATGAAATTACTAGTTTATATTCTTCTTATGAATCTAAATATTCTACTATTAGTCGTTCACGTGTTTCTTCACATGCTAGTTCTAGTGGTGGTGAAAATGTTGTAGGTTCACAATTTGGTGGTATTCATGATATTTGGAATCAATTAGATACAGATGTTTACTCTAATTCTATGCGAAATGAACTAGATATTTATTTTGACACTCGATATCAATTTTCTCGTGAAGAAAACTTTGATATTTTAGATTGGTGGAAAATGTTTCCACCACATATCCTATTCTTTCTATAATGGCACGTGATCTACTAACACCTCCGGTCTCTACCGTAGCATCGGAGTCTACTTTTAGTGCAGGTGGACGTGTGTATGATGAATGCCGAGGATGACTTGCACCTGATCTTGTGGAGGCACTCATTTGCATGAAGGATTGGAACGACGCCATTACGAGGAATCAACAACGGGAGGACGAAATACTTGAAGACTTTAAAAATTTAGATGTTGAAGATTAGCATTATAATCTAAATTTTAAAGTATTTTTTGAACTTGTAATTTTTTTTGACATTTTGCACATGATTGACAATTAGATGGGTGCCAACCTAGTTGGGATGTGTCTAATTTGTAGTGATGCAAATGTCAAATTTATAATTAGTGTTATATTTTTTTCTTCTATTTTTTATAATTAAATGTCATTTTTATATTAATTAAAGATTTTAATTATTTACACGACTATATAAAATAATATTATTTATGTAAGGTCGGCCCGTTAAGCTCGGCTTGTTAGGCTCGTTGGGCCGGCTCGGCTCGGTTGGTTAGGCTCGTGGCTCTCGAGCCGGCTCGGGTTGAAAATTTTTTAAGGTCAGCTCGTTAGGCTCGGCTTGTTAGGCTCGGCAGACTCGTTAGGCTCAGTTCGTTAGGCTCGACAGGCTCGGTGAGCAGGGCCTTTCCAGGCTCGGCTCGACTTGGCTTGCTCGTTTAACACCTCTAATACAAATAAACATCCTGCACTCATCAGAAAGCGCATACCATCTGACTTCAATTGCTTTGGTTGCTCAACCAAATACAACCTAAAACAATCGAAGACTGGTATCCAAGGCTCAATCAGCCTTAACGTAAGCATTCAATCTGACTCTAGTTATTTTAATTGCTTGGCCACTGCAGCTCAGAACAACTGAAGTCTACTCGTCCAGCCCAATCAAAATTAGCCTATCGGGTGTGCATTTAAAACAATTTAAAATGAAATACATTGCACCTAGAATTTAAACGTGTAAAACATACATATATAAAAAAAAACTAACGTGCTAACGACCAGGCCCTATTAGGATTTTTGTATGGTGACAACTCACCAAAATAAGTTTTTGAAAACTATGCAATGCAATTCAGTACAACATAGAAACTCCTACCTCCATGACAACTACAACCTTACCAACTAGTCGACACATGCACTGGGAATAAGGCGTCGAGTCCAAGTTATCAAAAACAGGGACACTATCGAAACATCTAACAAACTGACATCAAAATCCCAAATTAGAACACGAGGGATATCACTAGAGGAGTCCTAAACTAGAACTAAAAACTCACTTGAAAGGATAGACATTCGGATTCAAACCTTGTCGAGACACGAAGCGCCAAAGCAATAAAGTTTTCTTTAAATAAAATATGTGCGGGGTGCAAAATGCATTGCAAGAACTCTGTTGCAGAAGTCCCTGTCGCAGAACTCCACTTTGCACTAGGGAACTCCACTGCGGAAGTCCACTTAACAGTCTAGTCATTGTTGTAGTTCCATCTAGGAGAATGAGCAAGCACCATTTGGTCAATCTCATTCGGAACAACTAACTCGTCCCTGCCTACAACGACTATTTATATTTATTCAGTCATTCTTTCAATCTTTCTTAATGAAAACGTTTTTCATGATGCATGAGTCATACATAATATACAATGCAAACATAAACATATCCTTCATACAATATATTTTTACATTCTTATTTCATTCATAACAATATATTATAATAAATATCACATCCTCGAATCAATATCATTAAAATATAGCATTACAGAACATCATCGAATCAATATCATCGTAAATGTAATATAAAAGTAAATCATCGAGTCATTATCATCAAAAGTATACTATAAAACAAGTCCTCAAATCCTCAAGTTATCATTATCGTAACATAACATCAAAGCAATTCCTCAAGCCATTATAATTGTCAACATAACGATAAAACAAGTCTTCATGTCATTATTATCATAAACATAACAATAAAACAAGTTCTCAATCTATTGACGTGATATAACTATAAAACCTAGCACTTTGTGATGTAGGTCAAAAGACCAAACACATACAAACATCACTCACCTCAAAGCCTTAGCACAGTAACAGTCACTTACGACGATTAACCTTTGCTTTAGATTGACCTAACCATAGAAATTCTCGTATGTTAGCATATTATACAAGATGAAAATAAAAACCCTAATACATTATTTCTTACTTTTATGACTATTCGGGGATCATTACCTACTCAATTTTAATGTAAAATAGGGTTACCTTGATAGAGATTGAGAGAGACTGGGATGAGGCTCTAGGATGAAATAATACGTTAAGGGTTAGGGTTTTTTGTATAAATATGTGATTTCTTGCGTCATCAATCGACACTTCATTAAGTTTGGTCGACCGCTACTTGACACGGGATACACGATCGCCGTCTCCTTCTTTCGGATGCTCTTTTGCTTGGTCCGGTTGACCCCTCTTGATATGCCCACGGTTTCGATCCATCGTGCACAAGTCAAGGTACGTAATTATTTATTTATTATATCTATCTAATGGACTTGTTTAATTTTGTAGGTAAGTGGATTCTCAAGGCTTGGAAAGGATTACTGAAGAAGGAATTTGTTTTTCTTTAATTTAAATTATGTAAACAAGCTTTGTATTTAATTTGTTTATTTTTAGGAAACTTTAATTTTGTTTACAACTTGTTATTTGGCAAACTTTAGCCTTTTAGAATGTATGTTTGTAATAGTCTTCAAAGGGGATGCTGAACCAAGTGAATCAAGGCCAAAAGAATGTTGAACCAAGGCCGAACCAAGAGGAACCAAGCTGAACCGGACTGAACCAAAGAAGAATCAAGCTGAACCAAATGCAAGGAAATGAACCGCCCTGGAGAGCGTTTCCCAGTGAACCGAGCCACCAGCACCTGCAGAAGCTCCAACGTTCAGATTTTAGCGCAACGGTTATTTTCCAGAAGCATTCCTTCTGGTTTTTCCTTCTTCTCCGATCGATCCTTAGCTTATTTAAGCTCCACTGTAGCATTGTAATCGTTTAGCCATTGAGTCGAATATTTGGAAACCAAAGAGAGAGTTCTCTCTGTTGAGAGAAACCCGAGAGGATCTTTGGTGCGTAGCCGGCGCTCGTCGTCTGAGGTGTAACACCCAGTTTTACGGGTTTTTGAATTGTGCTAATTGAAATATGCCCGTTTTGCAAACCGAGGGTTTTAATAGTCCTTATAATTAATATGAATTTTGGGAGAATTATGAAAATTTATGGAAATCAAATCGAAATATAATGCTTAAGTTTTCGGTTTTGACCCTATAGCGATTTAATTCATAGAAATAGCAAATTATGTCCGTTTGACGAACATAAAGTTTTATTAGAGCTCTAGAAATAAATGGAAATTATTGGAGAAATAAGGAAATTTGGAGAAAACGAACCGAGAGACAAACAACGAGATAAATAGAAAATCAAATGGAGGGACAAACTTGTCATTTGACAAGTCAAGGTTAATTAAATACACAAACCCTTTCTTCTTCTCCACACTTAACGCTTTCCTCCAAATTTTCCCTCCCACGGCGATTTTTGCTTTTCCTCCACAGCATTTCTACACTTCATCGATTCTTCCTCCAATCTTCAAGGTTCCTTCAAGATTTCTTCTCCCCGCGCGATTCTTGGTAAGAATCTATAGTTTTTCGGCCATTATTCTCAATTTCTAGCATTGTAAGTTGTTAAGGTTTTGTTGGATTTCGTTGAAAACAATCGGGTTAGGTTAGAAATGGTTAGTTATTGCTTTATTGGTGATTATTGAACGTTATTAGGTGACACGTTTGAGTGTATTTTTGCATTTGATTGAAAAGTCGGGTATGGAGCTTTGGAAAACCTCCATTAATGGAGGATTGTCATTTGTGAGCATAAGTTGCTCGATGAAATGCCCGAGAGAGATTTATTAGAGTTTTAGTAAATTTCCTTTAGTTAGGAGTTTCGTAAATTTCTGAAACTTTACGTTTAAGCTCGATTTTAACAAAGGACGCTATGGATTGATTTAGGTGACCAAGTTCGAGACGAGGAGCTCGGTGTGCACGGGACGAGAGGTAAGTTCTCGTGACTTACTATGGCCGATTGGCCTACACCGTATGTTAGAAATTGTGTTGAGGATTGTTTGGTGCATTGTTTGTTTAATTGCTTTGGTTGGGTAGTTAGGATTTAGTTATTTTATAGGTTAAGTATTGTGATGTCTTGATAGTAATTGTGAGGTTTTGATAGTATGCTCGTCATGTATGCTTTATTATTCATTGTTTATTGTTCATTGAATTGCTCATGCATCACGTTTTTTTAAAACGTCATGAAAATGAATTTGC
The DNA here is from genome assembly GCA_022432975.1 of Begonia masoniana. NCBI lineage: Eukaryota > Viridiplantae > Streptophyta > Magnoliopsida > Cucurbitales > Begoniaceae > Begonia > Begonia masoniana. The sequence continues at coordinate 24,269,960 of CM039512.1, read as the reverse complement.
GCATCGGTTTTTATGAAAAAGGAAATGCATGTAAAGGCAAGTAAAGTATCATAGTAAACAACCATGGCATGGGGTTATCGGGGATGAGGTTCAGACCCGGCGTTCTGTGGTGAGCGGGTTTTCCTCCCTTCAGATGGTGTGGGCTGCGTAACCGGTTGATGTGCCCTATCCATCTGTCAAGCATTTCCGATAACTATAGACTGACACGTATTGATAAATGAAATGACATGGACGATTTTCATTGCATACATGATCATGCATATACATTTACGTAGAACTTGCTGAGATTTTATCTCATAGGTGTCCTTATGGTGTAGGTGACTAAGAGCCAGGTGAGGACGATGTCCCTCCACCCGACGATCCTACAGCTTGAAGGAGGATGTTCGCGGGAGCGGCTGGCGTAGTATATGCGTACACGACCCGTGGGAGCTGTAGGTTAGGGTTATTTTGGGTTGAAACGGGCGGATGAGCGATGTTATTGGATGAATTGTATAGAACTCATTTTAGGATGCTTGGGTCTGGATGATTATTTTGGATAGTTTGTGAACGTATGTATAGTATGCCTATTTTGACTAGCTTCCGCTATGTATAGATGAATGTTGATGGATAAAATGATATTTTGATGAAATAGACATGGTATTGATGTTTGGGATAGGTTTGATGAAATAGAACGGATTTGGAATGAGTTTGGATATTTTGGAAATGAATATGTTGTTTTGTGTCGGGATTGATGAGATTGAATGTTCGGTTTATGGATGGTGATGGGTCGAGATTTGATGAGATTGAATGTTCAGTTTATGGATGGTGATGGAATTGATATTGAATAGGTAGAGTTGGTTAAGTTTGGAGGTGATTGGAGGTGTTGATTATGTAAAAAATATAAAAATTTCGCAGGGGTAGATCTGTGCCTGCAGGGGTAGACACCTTGCCAGGCAAGGGGTCGACCCCTCAGACAAGGTGTCGACCGATCTTACAAAGGAATGCAACCCGAGAGCAAAACTGTCTTTGAAGTGTCGACCCCTCAGACAAGGTGTCGGTCGGTGTCGACCGATCTTACAAAGGAATGCAACCCGAGAGCAAAACTGTCTTTGAAGTGTCGACCCCTCAGATAAGGTGTCGACCAATCTTAAAAAGGGGTCCAACCCAAGAGTAAAACCGCCTTTAAAGTGTCGACCCCTCAGCCGAGGTGTCGACCGAACTTACAAAGGGATGCAACCCGAGAGGAAATAGACCTTTGAAGTATTGACCCCTACCACATAGGGTGTCAAACTTGGGGATTTTGGTTAGTTTTACTTTATAACGAGTCTTCCACACACAATAGTCATCCGCTATCTAGGTTTAGTATTCTAGACGAGTCATTTTGGGTATGTTATAAGTTAGAACCAAAATGTCGATAGATATGGATTGTAATGCCCGAGTCCGTTCTCTAACGAGCGAAATGAAAGAAAACGAATGGACAAATGATGAACGAATGAAAAATACAATAAAAGAAAAATGAAAAAAATTTAAGTGAGAGTGGGCTAGGTTAATACACATGTACGTATGTATGCACGCACGACATAGGTCGTGGCGGCACCGACATGGGGTCGGGGTCGTCACATGAGGGCTTCACCGAAATCGTTCCCCCGAGTCTTGGATGCTTGGAGGAGCTCTTATAGCTTCGTTCTTCTCTCCCTTTGTCGAAGAGTGGATGACACAGAGAAGACAATCGAAATCCTATTCTCAGTGCTGTGAAATCGTCTCTAGCAAGGACGAGTTTCTCACCCGAAGCTCTGTAGCATCTGGGCCAGCCAAGAGTTCCCTCTCCGTTCACCGTTGGCTGCTTCTGAGGGAGAAGCAACAAATGGCAAGGCTATTTTCCCTTCGCTGGAACAAACCTCTCCCGAGAGCGTTGTTTCTCCATTGGTGCTATTTAGCAACCAAACGGCCGGCAACCTTCCAATCTCCGACGTTCTTGCAGGTAATTCTCGGTCCTTTCTGGCCAAGAATCCCGCACATCCACCTCTCTTATTGTGTGTTTCTTCTTTGGCATTTTCACTCTGTTCTCCTCTATTTTTTTGTTGTTTTCGTGTCTGTTTTTGGGTGTCGTCGAGCACCGATCTGTTGTTGCATTTCCAGTCTGTAACGACCCTAAAACTGTACCCTTATTTTCCCGTATTATTATTTTTTTTTATCCTTACAAACTTCAAACCTAAAGTTTAAGCGGAATTTAAACTGAAATCAAAATCGTTAACATTTTTAAGCAAATCGTTTGAAAACTATTTAGAAACCATTTAAATAAAACCAATAAAAACAAATTATAAAACAATTGAATCAATTTAATTCATCAGCCAAAGCACAGAGGGGCAAAAGGGACAATTGTCCCAAAACATGCAGGGGCGATCGATCGCCCCTTTGGCAGGCGATCGATCGCCCATTGTAAAAACTGAGGGGCGATCGTCGCCCCTCATTGTGGCGATTGATCGCCCATATAAAATGGAGGGGCGATCGATCGCCCCACTGTCGGGATAAAATCCAGAGAGCGGCGATCGCCTGCCGATCGATGGCGATCGAACAGCAGGTTCTCTGGAATTTCCATTCCAGAGAGCCACCCTTCCCATTTTCTTCCTTCCCTGCACAAAACTTCACAACTCAAAACTTCTTCCCACACTTCAACATAAACCGCTCCATAAACATGCAACATAACATCGCTCAAACCTCACCCATTTCACATTCATCAATCCCTCAAAATAAACGACTCAAAACGTATTTTTGAACGCGTTTAAAAACATAGTAAACTTTCATAAAAACGAACTGTATGGATCCATTTAAAACCTAAACAATTCCTCCTGTTTAAAATAAAACTCCAAGCAGTCCTATATATTTCCAGTAAAGGGCTTTCCAAAAGCAGTTTATAAAATAGGTTTCTGAAACATCAAAATATAACATATCCACTATCCAGATCTCAAACATCCTAATATGTTCAACTACACAATTATCAAACTATCGTGTTCCTAAAACATACTTTTTACTTCCCCACGGGTCAACACACCTCGACTGCGACAGCACACTCCCGCAACCATTCTTCTTCAACTGCACTCATGCTTTAGGAGGAGGAACGTCGTCCTCACCTGTCTCGAAATCACCTACACCATACAGACAATCTATGAGCTAAAGGCTCAGCAAGTTTCGTAAATGCAATGCATGCTGTGCGTTTGTAAACCATGCAACATTTTCTTGTCATTACGTCGCAGACAGAATATCACCGAGGTCTCAGCCTATTAGATGGAGAGAACACGTCCCGCGATTGGACAACCCTCTCCACCTAACCGGGGGGGGGGGGGGGGGGGGGTTTACACGCTTACATCCGCATACAGTCGTGACTAAGCGCCACCTCGCATGACCAGATAACAGATTATGTAGATTCATTTCGTTCGTTCATTTCATTTTCTTAAAAACGTGCAGAAATCTGTTTTCATGCTATTTTAAAAGACGTGATGCATGAACAATTAAATGCATAAAGTAAACATACATCGAGACAATAAAACATAACCTATAAAAGAACTAATCCTAACTACCCAACTAAAACATTTAAGCAAACAAAACTCCAATGATCCTCGACGCGACTTCGACGTACGGTGTAAGCCAATCAGCCAAAGTAAGTCACGAGAACTTACCTCGTGTCCGTTGAAATCCGAGTTCCATCCACGAACTTTGTATACCTAAGGCAATTACTGTAACACCCGGTTCCATTGAACCGATTTTACCTTGTCAACTAATAATGTACACTTTATGGATGAAATTGGAATAATTATTGATTAGGCTAATGAGTGACTAAGTAAGGGCATAATGGTATTTTGAGATTTATAGTGGATAATGTATTTAAGGGAGGGTTTAATGAGGTTTAGCCGCCACTGTTTTCTCATTTTCCTTTCTCGACATTCAGCAGCCAAGCAGAGTTTCTACCGACGATTTTCCCTTCCATTCTCTCCAAGTTAGGTGAGTTCTACTTCGATTTCTTGCTACATTGTAACTATCGATGTTAGAGGGGATTTTAAATGCGAGCGTTGAGAATGCTGTAAGTGGAAGTTAGTTCGGGTTAGGGGCATATCAGGAATACTTGATGATCTGAGTTCCCAAACTAGTTTTCTTATGAGTTCTGGTAGATTTGAGGATACTTTAGAATGAAGCTTAACTAATACTCTGTCTACGGCTATAGGTTTGAGCAAAACTCGAAGTAGGTTACAACCAAGCTTTTCTAGGAAACCAGGTAAGAAGAGTATGCGTGTGCCTTCGGGTCTACATCACAAAACAGTAGGTTTATGCTTGTTTGAATGTTTTCTGTATGTCATGTATCATGCTTTTGAAAAGTACACGAAAATGAATTTACATGTAATGGCACGGTAAGGTACGAATGGAATGTAACAGATCAGTTGTTAAGGGAACTAATCTGCCCCTTAATTTATGAAGAGGGTGTATGACTTTGGGAAAATTGATCCGCTCCTAATGGAATTTAGGATCAGATCAGTTGTTAAGGGAACTAATTCGCCCCTTAATTTATGAAGAGGATGTATGACTTTGGGAAAAATGATCCAACTCCCAATGGAACCGAGGGATCAGATCAGAGAAAGAACGTGAATGCAACTGAGATGTGAAGTAGAAACTACATAATTAGGATTTATGTTTCAGCATATCATTTCATTATTGCTTTACTTACTTAGAATTAGGCTAATAGATGAGTTTTGTGATGTAGGTGAAGAAGCTTCAGAAGGTGTGTTCTTTGAGCATGTTGAGGACTAGGCTGGTTGGGGGAGCACTTCAATGCCACGATTTGGTGATTCTGATGAGGCGGTTTAACTACTGTCAGTAGGTGTGAATGTTAGTTGACAATGGTTCAGTTTAAACATTGTAACACCCCGAGTTATCTGAACCCGGTTTGCTACTCATAACGCTGAACCGAACCATGACGTCTTGATGCTAAATTTAAAATTTCACTCGACAGCCAAAATTTGACTTTTTCTAAAACTAAATATATTTTAAAACTTGCAGCGGAAAATCAATTGAACATCGATGAAGCTAAGTAACCTGTGAAAACATTTTAAAATGACTGTTGGAAGTGTTAAGAGTAATTGGCCAAAAGACGTAAAGCTTAAAAAAAAACGCGGAATGCCCGTGAAGTTGCCGAAGTCGAATACATCTGCCGACGACAAAGTCAACGGAAGAAGCAGAAATAGGAATAGGAGGTTTCTACCGATGACGTGTACAAACGACGCACCACCATCTACCGACAAGCCAACACAACTACATCTGCCGATGAAGTCAACATAACTTCATCTGCCGATGGAGTCAACATAACTTCATCTACCGATAGATTTCCATCTGCCGATAAACAAGCACGCGACATCTACCGACAACGACATTACGACTCCTTCCGATAAGATTAAAATATACACTACATCTGCCGATAGCAAAACTATAGGTTTTGCGACTTGCACCTGCCGATGACGTCAGCCGGATGTTCTCTCTCTCATCCAACGACTTTACTGAAGGCACCTTCCGATAGGCAGAACGACAAAACTAAACATCCAGAAACAAACGAAATCACTGCCCTTCCCAAATTCAGTAAAAACAATGTTTTCAAAATCCAACAAAATACCAATATCAGAAGATTCTCAAAAATGTTTTCAAAGCTTTGAAACCACTATTGTCATAAAATTTTCAGAAAAACATCTATACTGAACTAGTTACCCTCAACTCAACACCTGCAGCCATGGATTAAACCGCCTCAACAGATGACCAAACCGATGCCTGAAAATGCTCCTCCAACCAGCCTATTCCTCATGTTGGTCGGTAAACATACCTTCAGTAACTTCTTCACCTACATCACAAAAGTCATCTATTAGCCTAATGCTAAGCAAGTAGAGCGATGAATGAAATGGATCAATGAAGCAATAATTTCCCTAAACATGCGGTCTCTACTTTCTCATCTCAGTTGTATTCAAATTCGTTCTCTGTTGATCCCTCTGTACGATGGGAAAATGGATCAGTCATTCCCCAAAGCATACATCCTCTGATCTCAATTAAGGGGCGGATTAATTCCCTTAACAGTTAACTGGTCTGATCCCCCTGTAGGATTGGGAAGTGGATCACTTTTCCCAAAACCTCAATCCTCTGTTCTCAGTTAAGGGGCGGATTAATCCCCCTTAACAGTTATTCTGATCATCCTGCTCACACTTACCATGCGTTTCATGTAAATTCATTTTCGTAATCTTTCAAAAACATGATGCATGACAACTGGAAAATAAACATACAAAACATACATAAATCCTACTGTTTTGTGATGTAGGCCCGAAGGCACAAACAAACTTTACTTACCTGGATTCTTGGCGAGTGCTCGGTTAGAAGCTTCTTCGGGATCTTTCTCACCTAGAACATAAACAGAACATTAAGTCAACCTGTACTAAACCTCATTCTAAGGCATTCAGAAAACCTAAGGGAATAGTTGGGAGTTCTGATCGCCAAGCATTACTGATTCTATGCTAAACCCGAATCTACTCACTTTCCTGATGAGTTCCCAAAATACATATCTTTCTTTCCGCTTGTAGGTTAGGCGAGTTAGGCGGTTAGGGGTTTCTGCTTCCCCGTTTGGATTTCGTTTACTGGTGTTGGTTTCACAAAGAAATCCAAAAAACAGTAACACTCCCCCATACAATCTTCCTTAGTTACTAAGTCAGAAAAATTGAGGTAGAAACTTACCTAGCTCGGCGAACGGACTCGGGGAAGGGAATCGCCTGGGAAGTCTGCTGGTTTGAGCTGAAAACTGAGAGCAAGAATGAACAGTGGCGGCTAAGCTCAATAATTTTTTTTTTTAAATAGGTTATCCACTAATAAGTTTTTAATTTACCATAATGCCCTTGCATATCCATTCATTAACCTAATCCATATTTGCACATCTTAATTTGACAAATTAAATTGGGTTTAATGGAACCGGGTGCTACAGTCTACCCTCCTTAAAAGAATTTTGTCCTCAAAATTCAATACCTGAATAACTCTGGATGTTGGTCCATTATGTCTTGTTGGCGCTCCCATGTTGCCTCCTCTGTGTTCTGATTGTGCCACAAGACTTTCACCAGCGGCACTTCTTTGTTGCGTAGTACCTTTACTGCATAATCCAGAATCTTTACTGGCTTCTCATCGTAGGTAAGTGTAGGTTGAATTTCAATGCTTTGCTGTTCAACAACTTGGGACGGATCCCGCACACACTTCTTCAACATAGAGACATGGAACACATTGTGGACTCCTTCCATAGAAGCTGGTAGCTGTAACTAATAGGCTGCCTTCCCAATCCTTTTCAGAATTGAGAAAGGACCAACAAATCTAGGATTCAGTTTGCCTCTCTTTCCAAATCTCACAACTCCTTTGAATGGTGATACCTTAAGAAAAACCTCATCGCCTACTTTAAACTCTAATTCTCTGCGTCTTCTGTCAGCATAGCTCTTCTGTCGGCTTTGAGCTGTTAAGATCCTCTGACGGATGAGAGCAACCTTCTCAATAGTCTGCTGCACAATGTCAGGACCAAGCAACTGTGCTTCACCAACTTCGTCCCAGTACAAAGGAGATCTACATTTTCGTCCATACAAGGCCTCATACGGTGTCATTCCTATTGTTGCTTGAAAACTGTTATTATAAGAAAACTCCACCAAAGACAGATACTTGCTCCAAGAACCTTGAAAATCCAAAACACATGCCCGGAGCATATCCTCTAATGTTTGAATGGTTCTTTCCGATTGTCCATCTGTTTGAGGGTGAAAGGCTGTATTGAAGTTTAGCTGTGTGCCCATGGCTTTATGTAAACTCTTCCAAAATTTGGATGTGAATCTAGAGTCTCGGTCCGAAACTATAGTAGCTGGAACACCATGTAGTCGCACAACCTCATGCACATACAATTCGGCTAGCTGATCCATAGAGTAAGTCATCTTGATGGGTAAGAAATGGGCTGATTTGGTTAATCGATCGATTATCACCCAGATTGCATCATGTCCTTTTACTGTTCTGGGTAATCCTACAATAAAGTCCATGGTTATCTGCTCCCATTTCCATTCAGGGAGTGGTAATGGCTGCAACATTCCTGCAGGTCTCTGATGTTCAGCCTTAACCCGCTGGCAGATCAAACATAGTCCTACATGTTCAGCAACGCTCCGCTTCATTCCTGGCCACCAATAAGTCTGCTTAAGGTCTCTGTACATCTTTGTACTACCAGGATGAACGAAAAATCTAGAAGAGTGAGCTTCAGAAAGGATTTCATCACGAAGCTCTTTATTGGCTGGCACAAAATATCTATTCCTGAACTTAAGTATTCCATCATCAGTATAATTGAAGTCCAAATTGTCAGTAGAATCCATACTTGACTTGAACTTTTTACACTCTTCATCAATGTCCTGGGTTTCTTTTATCTTTTCTAGAATGGTAGGTTTCAAGGAGATGGCAGAAAGCATAGCTGCTACATTGGACACAGTTTCTAGGTTAAACTTATGAAATTCAGTCTCTAAGGCCACCGGCATATCCAGAATCAAAGCTGAGGCTGACAGTATTACTCTACTTAATGCATCAGCCACCACATTGGCCTTACCAGGGTGGTATTTAATCTCAAAATCGTAGTCTTTAACAAACTCCAACCATCTACGTTGTCTCATGTTTAATTCCTTCTGCGTGAAAATATACTTCAGATATGATCCGAAAATATTTCACAAGTCTGTCCATACAAGTAGTGCCTCCAAATCTTTAATGCAAAAACCACCGCAGATAATTCTAAGTCATGCGTAGGATAATTCTTCTCATGCACCTTTAATTGCCTAGAAGCATAAGCTATGACCTTACCATCTTGCATCAAAACACAGCCAAGTCCAATTTTGAGCATCACAATAAATACTAAACTTACCATTTTCAACAGGAAGGGTTAGTATAGGTGCATTGGTCAATTTCTGCTTCAAGGTTTGGAAGCTGGACTCACACTCCTTAGTCCAAGCATACTCTATGTTTTTCCTAGTTAAACGAGTGAGAGGTGTCGCAACCTTCGAGAATCCTTCAATAAACTTCCTGTAATACCCTGCTAACCCGAGGAAACTCCTAATATCAAAAGCATTCTTCGGTTGAGGCCATTCCTTAACCGCACGAACTTTGGCTGGATCGACAGATATTCCATCCCCAGAGATCACGTGACCAAGAAAGTGAACTCTGTCCAACCAAAACTCACACTTGGAAAACTTATCATAAAGCTGGTGTTGTCTGAGTACTCCTAACACCAAACTCAAATGCGTTGCATGCTCACCCTTATTTCTAGAATAAATCAAGATATCATCAATGAATACAATGACAAACTTGTCTAGAAACTCGTGAAACACTCTATTCATGAGATCCATGAAAGCTGCTGGTGCATTTGTCAAACCAAAGGACATAACCAAAAATTCGTAATGTCCATATCTCGTACGAAAGGCAGTCTTTGGTATATCCTCAGACTTAACCTTCAATTGGTAGTACCCCGATCTTAAGTCAATCTTAGAGAAAACTCGTGCACCTTGAAGTTGGTCAAACAAATCATCGATCCTAGGTAATGGGTACTTATTCTTGATGGTTAACTTATTTAATTCTCGGTAGTCAATGCACATGCGCATTGATCCGTCCTTTTTCTTAACAAAGAGAACTGGTGCACCCCACGGCGAATAACTCGGTCGTATGAACCCTTTTTCCATCAGTTCCTCTAACTGTTTCTTTAACTCCTTGAGTTCTGCTGGTGCTAATCGGTATGGATTCTTAGATACTGGCTCAGCACCAGGATAGACATCTACTACAAATTCAATCTCTCTATCAGGTGGTAAACCAGGCAGGTCATCAAGGAAAACTTCAGGGAAATCTTGAGCTATTGGAACCTTTTGGAGACTCGGTTCTCCTACCAGCTTTGTGTCTAATACGCTGGCCAGAAAGCATGAATACTCACTACACGGGAAAGGTTTGGCGCCGGCAGAGGATAAAACAGACATTCTTCTGTCTCTCCTTGAGGCTTGAAAGGTGTGTTTCGAACCACCAGGGGGTTGGAAACTAATTATTCCAGTTCTACAGTCTATTGTGGCATAGTGCTTAAACAACCAATCCATTCCTAAGATTACATCAAATCCCATGATCTCTAAAATAATGAGATCAGCAGGTAGGTTCTTACCTTCTACTGTCACTACACTATTAAGCAGCATATGACTAGAGCGCATGCGTTCGCCAGAAGGTAAAGCAACATTAAACATATGCTCAGAAAGTGAAGACTTAACGTCTAATTTATCAGCAAATGCAGACGCTATGAAGGAATGTGTTGCACCTGAATCTATTAAAGTAAAAGCAGGCATAAAATTGACTAGTATGGTACCTGACACAACAGCAGGCTGATCTTCATCACCCGATTCTACCATGGAGAATATCCTTGGCTTAACATTCACCGGGCCATTCTTCAGAGCTGGACAATCCCTACTCATGTGGCCAACTTTATTACAATTATAACAGCGAAGGACTCTGGGCTCTGGGCAATCCTTAAGCAGATGCCCGGTCTCCTCACAGTTGAAACACTTCCCCGCGCTAATTCTACACTCTCCCGGGTGAAATCTTAAACACTTTGGGCATTGAGGGAACTTCCTAGTATCTGGTGTCTTCTTCTCCTTCCCTTGACTGCCCTGGCCCTCACCGGGCCTCTTCGTTCCCCTGTGATTGTGTGGCTGGGTGAACTTTCGTGGAGCCGCACTAAACCCAGCACACTTCATCTCCACCTCTTCCACTTCTAATGCCGTGGACACTACTTCACTGTAGGACAATCCTTTTATACCCGAGAACTTGACTCCTCTATAAATCTCAGGTTTCAGCCCATACACAAATTGGAACACTTTATCCTCATCTCTGCGTGCGAGGTGTCCGGCAAACCTTGATAGGGATTCAAACTGTCTGTTGTATTCAGCTACGGTCCCTGTCTGTTTCAAGTTCATGAACTCCAACTTCTTTGTGGTCTGTACAGTACTGTTAAAATACTTCTCATAGAAAATCTCCTTAAATTGCGTCTAAGTCATCGTAAGAACATCATGGGTGGTCTCCATCGTTTCCCACCAAAGTTGAGCATCACCGGCAAAGTGGAAGGTTGCCAAAATGACCTTTTCTCCTTCTCCCACATTTGCACACCTAAACATGCTTTCTATCTTTTTCAACCATTCCTCGGCCACAATTGGATTAGCTGACTTTCCATCAAAAGTGGGTGGTCGCAACCTCCTAAACCTCTCTCCTGCCTGTTCATTGCTGGAACCCGAGTTGGCACTCCCTTGTACCTCTCGGTTCAGTAGCAGTCCCAACTGATCGGACTGCTGGCGCATCATATCAGATTGCTAGCGTACCAAGTCTGTCAGCTGCTTGATCACACCAGAATTCTCAGTACTCTCCGGGTTTGGTGTCCCCCTCTGTACTCTCGGTCTACCTGGTCGTCTAGACATTTTACTATATCCCTGTAAAAGGTTAACTATTCTCATAAATATCTAATAACTAAAACTAACATAAACACTTACAGTTGTTGGAGTACTTCCATGCAACGATCGGCACTGTTGAGTAATTCTTTGAACGATTTAACCAAATGGCTCTGATACCAACTTGTAACGCCCCGAGTTATCTAAACCCGGTTTTCTACTCATAACACTGAACCGAACCATGACGTCTTGATGCTAAATTTAAAATTTCACTCGACAGCCAAAATTTGACTTTTTCTAAAACTAAATATATTTTAAAACTTGCAGCGGAAAATCAATTGAACATCAATGAAGCTAAGTAACCTGTGAAAACATTTTAAAATGACTGTTGGAAGTGTTAAGAGTAATTGGCCAAAAGACGTAAAGCTTAAAAAAAAATGCGGAATGCCCGTGAAGTTGCCGAAGTCGAATACATCTGCCGACGACAAAGTCAACGGAAGAAGCAGAAATAGGAATAGGAGGTTTCTACCGATGACGTGTACAAACAACGCACCACCATCTACAGACAAGCCAACACAAGTACATCTGCCGATGAAGTCAACATAACTTCATCTGCCGATGGAGTCAACATAACTTCATCTATCGATAGATTTCCATCTGCCGATAAACAAGCACGCGACATCTACCGACAACGACATTACGACTCCTTCCGATAAGATTAAAATATACACTACATCTGCCGATAGCAAAACTACAGGTTTTGCGACTTGCACCTGCCGATGACGTCAGCCGGATGTTCTCTCTCTCATCCAACGACTTTACTGAAGGCACCTTCCGATAGGCAGAACGACAAAACTAAACATCCAGAAACAAACCAAATCACTGCCCTTCCCAAATTCAGTAAAAACAATGTTTTCAAAATCCAACAAAATACCAATATCAGAAGATTCTCAAAAATGTTTTCAAAGCTTTGAAACCACTATTGTCATAAAATTTTCAGAAAAACATCTATACTGAACTAGTTACCCTCAACTCAACACCTGCAGCCATGGATTAAACCGCCTCAACAGATGACCAAACCGATGCCTGAAAATGCTCCTCCAACCAGCCTATTCCTCATGTTGGTCGGTAAACATACCTTCAATAACTTCTTCACCTACATCACAAAAGTCATCTATTAGCCTAATGCTAAGCAAGTAGAGCGATGAATGAAATGGATCAATGAAGCAATAATTTCCCTAAACATGCGGTCTCTACTTTCTCATCTCAGTTGTATTCAAATTCGTTCTCTGTTGATCCCTCTGTACGATGGGAAAGTGGATCAGTCATTCCCCAAAGCATACATCCTCTGATCTCAATTAAGGGGCGGATTAATTCCCTTAACAGTTAACTGGTCTGATCCCCCTGTAGGATTGGGAAGTGGATCACTTTTCCCAAAACCTCAATCCTCTGTTCTCAGTTAAGGGGCGGATTAATCCTCCTTAACAGTTATTCTGATCATCCTGCTCACACTTACCATGCGTTTCATGTAAATTCATTTTCGTAATCTTTCAAAAACATGATGCATGACAACTGGAAAATAAACATACAAAACATACATAAATCCTACTATTTTCTGATGTAGGCCCGAAGGCACAAATAAACTCTACTTACCTGGATTCTTGGCGAGTGCTCGGTTAGGAGCTTCTTCGGGATCTTTCTCACCTAGAACATAAACAGAACATTAAGTCAACCTGTACTAAACCTCATTCTAAGGCATTCAGAAAACCTAAGGGAATAGTTGGGAGTTCTGATCGCCAAGCATTACTGATTCTATGCTAAACCCGAATCTACTCACTTTCCTGATGAGTTCCCAAAATACATATCTAACACTCCTCCATACAATCTTCCTTAGTTACTAAGTCAGAAAAATCGAGGTAGAAACTTACCTAGCTCGGCGAACGGACTCGGGGAAGGGAATCGCCTGGGAAGTCTGCTGGTTTGAGCTGAAAACCGAGAGCAAGAATGAACAGTGGCGGCTAAGCTCAATAAATTTTTTTTAAATAGGTTATCCACTAATAAGTTTTTAATTTACCATAATGCCCTTGCATATCCATTCATTAACCTAATCCATATTTGCACATCTTAATTTGACAAATTAAATTGGGTTTAATGGAACCGGGTGCTACAAACATGCTGAGAATGTTGGTGGTAGTAGTAGTTAATGTTTCTTTTATATTTATGGTCTGGTGTTTTTCTGATGTGAAAACACGATTTGGTTTTAGTCGTAGTCTACAATTCTGGATTTTTAGAAATTGTGGATTAAGTTGTTTTTGAAGGATTTCAGTAACATGCACTAGTTCTTTTAGTGGCCGGAGCTGTTCTTTATTTAGAGTGGAAATGGTTTGTATGCTGCTCTGTTGCCTATTGGTGAAAATTGGGTATTTCTGTCTATCGGTGGATGTAGTCCATCGGTAGGTGTTGAAGTTTAGTCTATCGGTGGATGTAGTCCATCGGTAGATGTTGAAGTTTAGTCTATTAGTGGATGATGAGTTGTTAAATTTTGAGTTAATGAGTCACGTGGGTTAGTTTAGTAAAGTCACGTGGTTAGCGGAAGAAGATGTTTATTCCTACTTCTACCGCTTAGTCTAATTGGTTTCTGCTTTTTCCGTTGGTATTGTTCAGCGAAAGATGTTAGTAGAATTTTTGTTGTTTTGTGACCAGTGGATGTGAGCATAGGAGTGAGTATTAGATTTTTGTCGTTTTGTGATCCGTGGATGCGAGTAGTTGACGTGTCGTTGACGGGTGTGAGCGGTAGATGCGTGAAAGTCGACGTGTCGTTCGGCTGACGCGAGCAGTGGATGTTGGAAGCAGAAGATGCCTTTTGTTTCTGCTTCTACCGCCGATACTGTTTAGCGGTGGATGTCTCCTATTCTTGTTTCCACTGCCGAGACTATTCTGTCTCTAATAATACCGCTAGAACTATTCAGCGGTAGATGTGTTCTATTTTTCTTTTGTCTTCTTTCAACCAACAGTCTTTAATATTTTAATTATTTAATAAGTGTCGTTTTATACAAATATTTTTCCGCTGCTAGTTTTTACGTTACGTATCATATTTTGATCTTTGAGTGAAATTTTAGGATTTTCTTAGAATGTCATAGCGTGGTTCAGTATTATGAGTAACGAACCGGGTTTATATAATTCGGGGCGTTACAGTATGGTATCAGCGACACTCAGTTAAACCGTTCAAAAGATTACTCATCAATGCCAATCGTTGCATGGAAGTACTTCAACAACTGTAAGTGTTTATGTTAACCTTAGCTATTAGATATTTATGAAAGTAATTAATCTTGTTCAGGAATATAGCAAAATGGCTAGACTGTGACGACCCTAATACTATACCCAATTTCCCGTACATATTTTTTTTTATATACTTAAAACTTTAAACTTAGCGTTTTAGCAGAAATAAAACTTTTAATGTCGGAATCGAAATTGGAATTGAAACCGGCGGAGTCTATGTTTATAAACTATTTCAAACAAAACTTAAAAGAAATTTAAAACAATTAAAAACTACAATAAAAATAGGCAGAGGGCAAAAAAAGATTTTCATCCCTTTAAGCAGTGGCGATCAGTCGCCCATAAAGGGGGCGACTGATCGCCCTTCGGCGATTGGAACAGGGGAATGGTCGCCTATTGCAAATCGCCTGTGGCGACTGATCACCACAGTTTGTGGCGATCAGTCGCCACGCTCTCTGGATTTTTTCCAGAGAGCGGCAACTATGAGGGCCGATTGATCCCCTCTTTAGAAGATCAATCGCCACCCTCCCTGGAAATTCAATTCCAGGGGGTGTCCCCTCCCTGTTTCCAGTCCTCTTCCACTTCAACACACACTCCACAATCCTTTAATTTCTTCACACTTCATTGCTATCAACACAACCGTCATCATAAAGACTTAAACCCAATCAAAACCCAACATTCATATGCTCTCGTAACCTCATACAAAACTGACTCAAACGTGTTTTAAACGAAGTACAATTTTCTGAAAACAAACTGCGTGGATATGTTTAAAACCTAAACAAATCCACCTGTTTTTGAAATCACCCAAACGGTTATCAAATCAGTTTCCAAAACATTTCAAAACATCAAAACTTAAACCTATCGACTATACAGAACCAAACACCCTAAAATGTTTCTATCTGTACAATTATTCATTTCAGCCCGACAATTCCCAAAAACATCAAAACACCTAACCATGAGTCCCACGGGTCAAAATGCGCCTCGAGTGCGCCAGCACACCACCGCGAGCCATCCTCCGTCAACTGTGTCACTCCTCAGGTGGAGAGACGTCGTCCTCACCCCGTTTCCTTATAGTCACCTACACCATACAGACACACTATAAGATAAAAATCTCAGTAAAACTCGTAAATGTAAATGCTTGCTATGCATGTGAGCTCGTAAACCATGCGTCATTTTCTTTACTTTATATGCACTGTAGGTGTCACTGAGATCCTATCCCCTAACCGGAGAGAGCTCATCCAGAGGGCGGACTACTCTTTCCAGCTAGAGGGGGGGTGCACGCTTACAACACGTACAGCCGTGCCTGAGCCCCACTTCGCGTGACCTGTAAACTGTAAACTGTAAACTGTATGAGTACAATATAGATGTGGTATTGTGACAGACCCCTTTCGAGCCTACATAATAGATCAATAGCCCCTCTCCAGGCCACATCGCCATTTTCTGTAAAACGTGGTGCGGAAATTCATTTTCTATGCATAACTGAAAAATCGTGATGCGTGAGCAGTTCAATATGACATAAGGTAAACAATCACATATATACCATCAAGACTATAAATACATAACCTATAACCTATAAAACAACTAAACCTGTCTACCCAACCAAAGCAAATAAACAAACGCATCTCTAAAACTCCTCGAGACGACTTCGACGTATGGTGTAGGCCAATCGACCAGAGAAGATCACGAGAACTTACCTCGTGTCCAAAGCAGCTCAAGCTCCGTCCACGAGCGTTGTTCACCTAAGCAATTCACAACGTTTATCGTTAAAATGAGTTTAAACTTCTAAACGTCCAAATTTAACCAAAACCTTAACTAAGGAATTTTCTTAAAATCTTAACCTAACTAATCGAAGTATTTAAACAACGATTAACGCTCGATAGTTTAAAATTACAATTAACGAGTTTTCCTAAAAACCCAAAAATTCTCCAATTTTAACATTTCTCACAAATCACTCTAACTTCGTCCAAAAACATTCAATACGTCCTTTATATCATTAATCACAATAAACTTATTAATTTCGAACCCTAAATTTACGTTTTTTGCAAAAACCCTAAACGAAACCCTAACCATATAACCTTGCGAAAACCAAAAACTAACGCACTAAAACTATAGATTCATACCTAGAGCGTCGATTGGAGGAGAAAACACGAAGAACGGAAGACGAACAGAGGAGAAACAGAAGTCGGAAGGTTGAATCGCCGCGGGCAGGGAGGAGAAACGCTCTCTGTGTTTCGCGATGGTAGAGGAGAAGTGAGGAGAAAGAAAAGGAATTTGATTTTTAATAGAAATTTCCTTTACAAAATTACCATTTTGCCCTTTGCTCTTAATTCTATTAGTCTCGTCCTTTGTTTCGTTAATTAGTTAACGATTCGGGTTCTCCAAATTTTCTTATTTCACCAATAGGTCCAACTTATTATTGAGATTTATTAAAACTATCCGTTTGCAAATCGGACCTCGTTTACTATTTTTACTACAACGTCCTTTATATTACGAAAAACGTAATTACTCGAAATATAGCATTATTACTCCGAAAAATTCAGTAATTTCCTTAAAATTCTTATTAATCGTTAGGATCGTAATAAAGCTCTCCGCTCTCTAAACTGACTTGATTTGACATATTTACAAAAATACCATCGTATATTATAATATTAATATTCCGTACAAGCCGGGTATTACATAGACGACCAGGAAGACTAAGGGTACCGAGAGAGATGCCAAATTTGAGAGAAGTGATGAGGACCCTAGTGTAATTAGACAGCTGACAGACTTGGTACGCCAACAGACAGATTTGGTGCGTCAGCAATCCGACCAGTTAGGAGTGTTGTTGAACCGGGAGGTACAAGGAAGTGCCAACTCGGGTTCCAGCAATGAACATTCAGGAGACAGATTCTGGAGGCTACAGCCACCGACATACGATGGAAAGTCATCCAACCCGATTGTCGCAGAGGAATGACTTAGGAAGATAGAGATCATGTTCAAGTATGCCAATGTTGGGGAGGGGGACAAGATCACCTTGGCAACATTCTATCTACCAGGTGATGCTCAGCTTTGGTGGGAATCGATAGAGACCACTACCGATGTCCTGGAAATGTCTTGGGCACAATTCAAGGAGATCTTCTATGAAAAGTATTTCAGTAGTGCTATCCAAACTTCGAAGAAAGTAGAGTTCTTACAATTGAAGCAAACAGAATCTGTGGCTGAGTACAGTAGACAATTCGAGTCGCTATCAAGGTTCGCTGGACACCTTATTCATAGGAATGAAGATAAGGTGTTTCAATTTATGCAAGGATTGAAAGCCCGAAATGTACAGAGGAGTAAAATTTTGTGGTATTAAAGGATTGTCCTTTAGTGAGGTTGTGTCCACGGCGTTGGAGGTGGAAGAAGCGGAGATGAAGTGTACTAGGCCGAAGGAAGCCAAGCAAAAGTTTATCCAGCCGCATCAGCAGAGAGGAATGAAGAGGCCAAGTGAAGGCCAGATAACCAGGGAACAGGAAGGAAGGTTTAGGACACCAAGAAGTTCCCCCAGTGCCCGAAGTGTTTGAAAAGTCACCTGGGCGAGTGCAGGTTTAGGACAGGAAAGTGTTTCAACTGTGAGGAATTTGGACACTCATACAAGGATTGCCCGAATCCCAGAATCACCCGATGCTTCAACTGTAACAAAGTCGACCACATTAATAGAGACTGTCCAGCTTTGAAGAGTGGCTCTGCTAAGATAAAGCCGAGGATATTCTTCATGATGGAGTCGGGCGATGAGGAACAACCCGCTATAGTGTTAGGTACCGTTTTGATCAACTCCATACCTGCTTTTACTTTAATAGATTCAGGTGCAACACACTCATTTATAGCATCTGCGTTTGCTGTCAAGTTAGATGTACAGTTTACCTCTACGGAACACGTGTTTAACGTCGCGTTACTCTCTGATGAACGCATGCACTCTAACCAAGTGATGTTTGATAGTGTTGTGTTAGTAGGAAATAAGAATTTACCTGCTGATCTCATTATTATGGACATAATGAGATTTGATGTAATCCTAGGAATGGATTGGTTGTTCAAGTATTATGCCACAATTGATTGTAGGATTGGGGTAGTTAGTTTTCAACCCCCTGGTGGTTTGAAGCATACCTTTCAAGCCTCGAAGAAGAGTAAGGGAATGTCTGTTATGATTTCTATCAATGCTAAACCCTCTTCATGCCGAGAGTATTTATGCTTTCTGGCCAGCGTTATAGACGCACAGTTTGTAGGAACAGCATGTCCTCAAAATGTCTTAGTTGTCCAAGACTTTCCAGAAGTATTTTTAGATGACCTTCCTGGCTTGCCGCCAGATAGGGATATTGAATTTGTTGTAGATGTTTACTTAGGCGCCGAGCCTGTATCTAAAAATCCCTATAGATTAGCACCTACGAAGCTTAATGAATTAAAGAAACAGTTGGAGGAACTAACGGAAAAATGGTTCATACGCATAAGCTTTTCACTGTGGGGTGCACCAGTTCTTTTTGTTAAGAAGAATGATTGATCAATGCGTATGTGTGTTGATTATCGGGAATTGAACAAGTTAACTGTCAAGAACAAGTATCCATTGCCAAGGATTGATGATTTATTCGACCAGCTTAATGGTGCACGTGTTTTCTCTAAGATTGACCTAAGGTCTGGTTATTACCAATTGAAAGTCAAATCAGAAGATATTCCTAAGACAGCCTTTCGCACAAGATATGGACATTATGAGTTTTTGGTTATGTCTTTTGGTTTGACTAATGCACCAACAGCGTTCATGGATCTTATGAATAATGTGTTTTATGAGTATTTGGATAAGTTTGTCATAGTATTTATTGATGATATACTAATCTACTCACGTACAAAGGATGATCATGCAAAGCATTTGAGCTTGGTGTTAGGATTACTAAGGCAGCACCAACTTTATGCCAAGTTTTCCAAGTGTGAGTTTTGGTTGGACAGAGCTCACTTTTTGGGTCATATGATCTCGGGCGATGGAATATCTGTCGATCCAGCCAAGGTCCAAGCAGTTAAGGAGTGGCCCTAACCGAAGAATGCCACTGATATTCGGAGTTTCCTTGGATTAGCAGGGTATTACAAGAAATTTATTGAAGGATTCTCGAAGATTGCAACACCCCTCACTCGGTTAACAAGGAAGAATGTGATGTATGTGTGGACTGAGGAATGTGAGATGAGTTTTCAGACTTTGAAACAGAAGTTAATCCATGCTCCGATATTAACACTCCCTGTTGGAAATGGAAAGTTCAACATTTATTGTGACGCTTCCAAAGTTGGACTCAGTTGTGTGTTGATGCAAGATGGAAAAGTAATAGCATATGCTTCTAGACAGTTAAAAACACACGAGAAGAATTACTCTACACACGACTTAGAATTAGCCGCGGTGGTTTTTGCACTAAAGATTTGGAGGCATTACTTGTATGGACAGTCTTGTGAGATATTTTCGGACCATAAAAGTCTAAGTATATTTTCACACAGAAAGAATTAAATATGAGGCA
The DNA here is from genome assembly GCA_022432975.1 of Begonia masoniana. Lineage (NCBI taxonomy): Eukaryota > Viridiplantae > Streptophyta > Magnoliopsida > Cucurbitales > Begoniaceae > Begonia > Begonia masoniana. The sequence continues at coordinate 24,249,715 of CM039512.1, read as the reverse complement.
ACGTAGATGGTTGGAGTTTGTCAAGGATTACGATTTTGAGATCAAATACCACCCTGGTAAGAAAAATGTAGTAGCTGATGCCTTGAGTAGAATGCCAACATCAGCCTCTGCATTGATTCTTGACATACCGTTAACCTTAGCGGCAGAGTTTCGAAGATTTAACTTGGAAGCTGTGGCTAGTGTGTCAGTTATGCTTTCTGCCATAACCTTGAAGCCTACTATTTTGGATAGAATAAAGGAAGCTCAGGTGATTGATGCTGAGTGTATCAAATATAATACATGTATGGATTCTACTAATAAGTCGGATTTCAACTATTCTATGAGATTCTTAAGTTTCGGAATAGATGGTTTGTTCCAACAGTTAATGAACTCCGAAAAGAGATCCTTTCGGAAGCTCATTCCTCTAGATTTTCTGTCCATCCTGGAAGTACAAAAATGTACAAAGACCTTAAGCAACATTATTGGTGGCCAAATATGAAAAGAAGTGTGGCCGAGTACGTAGGATTGTGTTTAGTTGTCAACAAGTTAAAGCTGAACATTAGAGGCCTGCAGGAGCATTGCAACCATTATCAGTTCCCGAATAGAAATGGGAACAAATAACGATGGATTTTGTCGTGGGATTACCTAGAACAGTAAGGGGACATGATGCAATCTGGGTGGTAGTAGATCGCTTAACTAAATCTACCCATTTCCTACCCATAAAGATGACATACTCGATGGATCAACTCGCTGAGTTTTATGTGCATGAGATTGTTAGACTGCATGGAGTTCCGAGCATTATAGTTTCAGACCGAGATTCTAGATTTACATCTAAGTTTTGGAAGAGTATGCACAAGGCTATGGGTACACAACTCAATTTTAGTACAGCTTTTCACACTCAAACAGATGGACAATCAGAGAGAACTATTCAGACATTAGAAGATATGTTTCGTGCGTGCATATTAGATTTTCAGGGTTCTTGGAGTAAGTACTTATCATTGGTGGAATTTTCTTATAATAACAGTTTTCAGGCAACAATAGGAATGGCACCGTATGAGGCACTGTATGGACGAAAATGTAGATCTCCTTTGTATTGGGACGAAGTTGGTGAAGCACGTTTGCTTGGTCCTGATATTGTGCAACAGACAGTGGAGAAGATTGCTCTCATCCGACAGAGAATCTTAACAGCTCAAAACCGATGGAAAAGCTATGCCGATAGAAGACATAGAGAATTAGAATTTGAAGTTGGTGATGAGGTTTTTCTTAAGGTATCACCATTCAAAGGAGTTATGAGATTTGGTAAGAGAGACAAGTTGAACCCTAGATTTATTGGACCCTTTTCAATCTTGAAAAGGATTGGGAAGACAGCTTACCAATTACAGCTACCAACCTCTATGGAAGGAATCCATAATGTGTTCCATGTTTCCATGTAAAAGAAGTGTATGCGGGATCCAACTCAAGTTGTGGAACAGCAGAACATTGAAATTCATCCTACCCTTACCTATGAGGAGAAACTAGTGAAAATTTTGGACTATGCAACAAAAGTACTGCGTAACAAGGAGGTTCAGCTAGTGAAGGTGTTATGGCGTAACCAGAGCATAGAGGAGACAACTTGGGAGCGCCAGTAGGACATGATGGACCAACATCTAGAACTATTCAGGTATTGAATTTTGAGGACAAAATTCTTTTAAGGAGGGTAGATTGTAACACCCGGTTCCATTGAACCGATTTTACATTGTCAACTAATAATGTACACTTTATGGATGAAATTGGAAGAATTATTGATTAGGCTAATGAGTGACTAAGTAAGGGCATAATGGTATTTTGAGATTTATAGTGGATAACGTATTTAAGGGAGGGTTTAATGAGGTTTAGCCGCCACTGTTTTCTCATTTTCCTTTCTCGGCATTCAGCAGCTAAGCAGAGTTTCTCCCGATGATTTTCCCTTCCATTCTCTCCAAGCTAGGTGAGTTCTACTTCAATTTCTTGCTACATTGTAACTATCGATGTTAGAGGGGATTTTAAATGCGAGCGTTGAGAATGCTGTAAGTGAAAGTTAGTTCGGGTTAGGGGCATATCAGAAATGCTTGATGATCTGAGTTCCCAAACCAGTTTTCTTATGAGTTCTGGTAGATTTGAGGATACTTTAGAATGAAGCTTAACTAATACTGTAGCACCCGGCCTTTTGGCTATAATTATTTCCCGAATCATTTTGCGGGATTGATTTAATATTAATACAATATGTGTTTTGTTGGAAAACAAACTAATGTATAACTAAACAAAACACTAAGTTTAAAATGCATGGAAGGGTAAATTGGAGAGAAATTAAGGTTGGTGGGAGTTAGCCAATGGATAGTTGACACATGGCAACTTGTTGAGGGAGTTAAGTTCTTCCTCCTACGTGACTTCACCTCTCATCTTCTCCCCTACCCTCTTGGTTTTCTCTCTTCCAGGCGACTGAAACAAAGTTCCACACTTTGTTTCTCCTGCATTCTTCTATTTTCTTCAGTGAAGGTAATATCCGTCGGAAGTTAACAAGTTTAACTACACTATTTTCTGATTTTGAGAGGTTTAGGGTTAATGACCGTATAATCACGTTTTAGGTTCACAAACTACTGAAAATGAGACGATCAAGAACATCAACTCTACAGCAAACAGGTAAGTTCATATCCGTAGGTTGGCCCTTAAGGCCCTACATCGCGGAGGTACTAAGTTTCTAGTTCTGTCGGGTTGTCTGGGTAGAAAGGTTATAGTTCATGTTCTGAGTTGTTTATGTTCTGCTTCATAAAATATTTTGTTCTGTTATTTCTGTCGTCTGCTATTGTAAGTTCAGGCACAGTAAATGCTCATGCATACACGTTTTCACCGAAATTTCATGCAAAACTGTTTTCTGTACACGGTTTGAAGCTAAGCAAGATAAAATCTGACTGAAATGTATCGGTTAAGTGTGGGACCAGGACTGGCCCCCAGATCTGTTTCTGTACTGTACCGTATAACTGTTTGTGCCTGATAGTGCACCCACTGTTCGCCAGTTCCCCTATAAGCCCCACTTATACCCCTCTGCCACTGAAACGTAATGTTCTGTACTGTCACTGTATTTCTGAAAGTTCATGCATAGCATATGCATCACTGCATTGTTTTATATGTTCTTACTGAGTTTTAGACTCATAGGTGAACTCCCTGATGTAGGTACTGAACCCGAAGATGAGGACTTTGTGCCTCAGACTGATGAATAGGTGGCTGGTGGATCGAGCTCATGGGGGTGTGGTTGCTGCAGCCAGACAAATTCTGTCCCGAGGTTTAAGTATTTAAAGTAAAGTTTATGTCTGTAAACCCTACTAGGATTCTGTGTTTTTGTTTTAAAAACTCTGTAGGAAATTCTGTTGGATATATATAGTGTATAGGTTCTGGTGATTGAGTTTAAACCTCTGTTTGACCATTGATAGTTGTCTCCTGAAATATTCTGTTGTTGATGTATTTAAAACCTCTGTATTTGACAGATTGTATCCATATATTTTAAATGTTCTGAAACGTTCTAGAACTGCTGGAGTTCTCCCTTTTCAGGTTATGTATAGATGGTCTCGAATTCTAGAGCTATCCAAGCAGTTTGTCTTCTTGAAATCTGTCATTTGTAAAGTATGTTTTTATAACTTTGCTTGAAACGGGTTTGAAGGTTTGAAACCTTTATGCCTTCTGTTTGATGCTCCCTGCCCGCATGTCTTTTTGTTAAAATTTGTCAAGTTTCACCTTAAAAACTATATCTTCTGATCACGTCCACCGATTTTCACTGTTCATTTCTGCCTACATCCATCGCTGCCCTCAAAATCGTATCTTCCGGTTGACGTCATCCATCTTCCGGCTGACGTCATCACCTCATCTGATTTCATCTGTTGTCTGTATCTTCCGGTTGACGTCATCCATCTTCCGGCTGACGTCATCACCTCATCTGATTTCGTCTGTTGTCTGTATCTTTCGGTTGACGTCATCCATCTTCCGGCTGACGTCATCACCTCATCCGATTTCATCTGCTGTCTGTATCTTCCGGTTGACGTCATCCATCTTCCGGCAGACATCATCGCCTTATCCGAATTCCGTCTGTTGCCTGTATCTTCCGCCTGACGTCACCCATCTTCCGGCTGACGGCACTACCTCTTCCGCCCAGTTTACTCAACCTCTTCCGCTGAACACTGTTCGTCTTTTGTCGTATCTGAGTCCACCGATAGCTTTAATCTTCCGCCTGACGTCATCCTTATTTCTGTCTTTGCAAATGCATCTTCTGCCTGACATCAGCTCATATCTTCCACCCAATAGTATTTTGCTTTTGAAAACTAAAACTTCCGCCAGATTTCCGCCTATATCTTCCGACTTCATTTCCTGTTTTCTACTGTTATTTATGACTGTTACTCAGAATCTTTTTACATTCCTTCCTGAACTCTTCAGATTTCTCCTTGTCTGATATTCTAAATGTCCAAACTTTAGTTTACTTCTGTCTCCTTGTTTCTTCAGCCTGTTATTTTCTGTGATTCAAAAATTAATATGTCTTCTAATTCTGTTTTAAGTATTCTATAATTCATCCTGCAGTTTGGTTTTTAACTGTTTTCTTTCCCGTTATAATTTCTACTCCAGAGAACACTCTCTCTCTCTGTCAATGTTTTAAAAGCATAATGTTCAAAAAAAAAGAAAAAAAAATGATAGCCTCGTTTTCTGAAAAATGTCCGAAGTGATGGCTCCTCGGACCCTGATCGGGTCGGGGGCTGTCACAAATACTCTGTCTACGGCTATAGGTTTGAGCAAAACCCGAAGTAGGTTGCAACCAAGCTTTTCCAGGAAACCAAGTAAGTAGAGTATGCGTGTGCCTTCGGGTCTACATCATAAAACAGTAGGTTTATGCTTGTTTGAATGTTTTCTGTATGTCATGTATCATGCTTTTGAAAATTACACGAAAATGAATTTACATGTAATGGCACGGTAAGGTACGAATGGAATGTAACAGATCAGTTGTTAAGGGAACTAATCCGCCCCTTAATTTATGAAGAGGATGTATGACTTTGGAAAAATTGATCCGCTCCCAATGGAATTTAGGATCAGATCAGCTGTTAAGGGAACTAATCCGCCCCTTAATTTATGAAGAGGATGTATGACTTTGGGAAAAATGATCTAACTCCCAATGGAGCCGAGGGATCAGATCAGAGAAAGAACGTGAATGCAACTGAGATGTGAAAGTAGAAACTGCATAATTAGGATTTATGTTTCAGCATATCATTTCATTATTGCTTTACTTACTTAGAATTAGACTAATAGATGAGTTTTGTGATGTAGGTGAAGAAGCTTCAGAAGGTGTGTTCTTTGAGCATGTTGAGGACTAGGCTGGTTAGGGGAGCACTTTAATGCCACGGTTTGGTGATTCTGATGAGTTGGTTTAACTAATGTCAGTAGGTGTGAATGTTAGTTGACAATGGTTCAGTTTAAACATGCTAAGAATGTTGGTGGTAGTAGTAGTTAATGTTTCTTTTATATATATGATCTGGTGTTTTTCTGATGTGAAAACACGATTTGGTTTTAGTCGTAGTCTACAATTCTGGATTTTTGAAAATTGTGGATTAAGTTGTTTTTGAAGGATTTCAGTAAAATGCACTAGTTCTTTTAGTGGCCGGAGCTGTTCTTTATTTAGAGTGAAAATGGTTTGTATGCTGCTCTGTTGCCTATTAGTGAAGTTTAGTCTATCGGTGGATGTAGTCCATCGGTAGATGTTGAAGTTTAGCCTATCGGTGGATGATGAGTTATTAAATTTTGAGTTAATGAGTCACGTGGGTTAGTTTAGTAAAGTCACATGGTTAGCGTGTGACAACCCCAACCCGATCAGGGCCGCCACGGACTTGCCGTGACATAATCATTACCTAAGCCCTCGTATTTTCACTTAAACTTTTTCATTTTTACTTTAAACATTTCCCAAAACCCTTAAACAAACTAACTATAACGTAACCTTAACTTTAAACTCTCGTAACCACGTAAATTTTTCTTCTGCTCCCTATTCTTCCTTCATTCAACAATAAATTCATTCTCACACCCAAAACACAACCACTCCTTTCATTAATAAACACAACTCTAACTTAATCTAAACACTTCCAAATTTTACGAAAACGAACTGCATGGATCGCTCTAAAAATCGAGCTTATCCTTACCTGTTAAGAATAACCCAAGCAGTTCCAGTATATTTCTAAAATAAAGACACCTAAACTCCTCCAAAGATAATCCAATCAAATCCCCAATCAAACGTGAATATAAACATTTAAACCCCTAAACTTCTCTTAAAACAAATTCATTAATCAATACATTCAAATTAACACTTAACTCCAAACCAATATCCACTATAAACCATAAAATGTCAAACTTCAATGTACACCCTAAAATCTTCCAAACAACTGGTAACCTTCTAACTCACATTCAATTACCACAAAACAACCCGGCACACACCCATGTCACTGAACCATGCCAAAACACGCTCCGCCGCCACGAGCACCATCCGTCGACCACCTGTTCTTTGTCATCAAGGGAAACTCTCACCTGTCACCTACATCATGCAACATAAACAGTAAGCCTAATGCTTAGTAAGGGGATGCACTATATGAATTTAAAACATTTTACCTAACATATGCAGTTTCATCGTACATAATCGTTTCGTTTCGTTTCATCGTTCATATTCATTTCGTTTCGGTTCGTTTCATCGTTCATATTCATTTCGTTTCGTTTCGTTTCATCGTTCATATTCATTTCGTTTAGTCCCGTGAGAAACATACACGTGAGAATCATACATCGTTCATTTTGTTTCTATCGTACATACATGTAATCCTCTACCAATGGAGGGCGGATTAGTTTCTCCATCTCTAGACGTTCCACATATAAATCTTTACCTGAAGGGTGAACCACTTCCTTCAGATATCATACATTTTCTGGACGTTCCACAATCTACATCTGAGGGGTGAACCACTTCCCTCAGACACTTTACATTTTCGTTTTACATCGTTGTCGTTTCTACGTTTAAATCATGAAATCATATGCTAAAACATTTTCGTACTTTTCCTAAAACATGATGCATGAGGACTTTACATATAACATATCATCAAGACATATCATCAAACAGTGCATAACATACTTAGACATGCTTTAATCACTAAAAACCTAACAAACAACTATTAACTAATAACCTGGGCTACCCGACACATTAAACCCACAGTCAGAAAATCATCATCAAAACAGAAAAACCTAACGTTGACACGATGTAGGGCCTTAAGGGCCGGAAGCCTAATATCCACTTACCTGGCGTCCTGTTTATGCCGAGCACCGTCCGTAAAGTCGTCTCCACCTAAAGCATTTCACAATTAAGAACATTAAAATCGATCCTAATTAAACTAATTTCAAACTTGAACTAATCTCCTAATTAAGGAAATTCTTTCCTAAAACTTCCAATTTCTCATTCGGGCATAACTAAACTCTCATTTTTGTGAAAACATCTTAAACTACTATTTCTAGCCTAATCCAATTAAAACGTAATCAAACGGCCACTAATTTGGGTTCGGTAAAAACCGACCTAAAACTTCGAACGCGCGTAACTTTTGCGTCGGTTATCGGAATCGAACGATTCCAGCGGCCACGTACTCCTCTAATAATCTATTTTAATCTGCCAAAAGGAATTTTAAAACAAATGACCGGAACTAGGTCAATTTGGCAGAAACCCGAAACTGCCCTTTCTCAGAAATTTTCCCCTTTTTGATTTTTCATCAAATTCCATCAATTTCTTCACCAATCAACCACATGTACACTCAATTAACAATATCTAACCTAAAATCGAAGCTACATTAAGCAAAACCCGAGTTGCCCTAATCGGGCATTCACTGAATTTCGCCCAAATCGGGCTCACCACTGCCAGTCGACCAAAGCCGGACCAAGGGTCGGCAAACCCACGCCGGAAGTGACCTAAAACGGCCGGCGATCGGAGCTCAATCGAGCTCACCACCCCCGGCCACCAACAGCACGAAAACAGGGCACAAAAGGAGGCATACCGTTCGGTTTTGTGCGCGAGGAGGGACCGGAGCCTCACGTCGCCGTTGTCTGGCCTGAAAACGGCGAGAATCGCCGGCGGTGGCCGTCGGAAATCGTCGCCGTCTCCCTCGTCTCTCTCGGCGTCGGGCGGAAGCTCGAACAACAGAATGGCCTTCGGGCCATTCTGTTGTTTATGTTATTATTAATAATAATAATAATAATAATAATAATAATAATAATAATAAAACAATAATAAAACTAACCATTAATTAATCCTCATTTTACCGTGTTTCCGACCATTTCGAATTTCACTAAATCTCATTATTAAATTGTAACCCACGGCCTACTTTCACTGGAAGTGCCCGAACCTAAATGAGTTAACCAATTAGGTTAACCAAATTTATTCACGTTTCTTTTAAATTAATTAAAACAACTATTTATTAAATAATTACCTTATCATTTTATTTTTCTCTCAAAAATCCCGGGCATTACATAGCGGAAGAAGATGTTTATTCCTACTTCTACCGCTGAGTCTAAATGGTTGATGCTTTTTCCGTTTGTATTGTTCAGCGGAAGATGTGAGTAGAATTTTTGTCGTTTTGTGACCGGTGGATGTGAGTATTAGATTTTCATCGTTTTGTGATCAATGGATGCGAGTAGTTGATGTGTCGTCGACGGGTGTGAGCGGTAGATGCCTGAAAGTCGACGTGTCATTCGGCTGACGCGAGCGGTGGATGTTGGAAGCAGAAGATGTCTTTTGTTTCTGCTTCTACCGCCGATACTGTTTAGCGGTGGATGTCTCCTATTCTTGTTTCCATCGCCGAGATTATTCTGTCTCTAATAATACCGCTGGAACTATTCAGCGGTAGATGTGTTCTGTTTTTCTTTTGTTTTCTTTCAACCAACAGTCTTTAATATTTTAATTATTTAGTAAGTGTCGTTTTATACAAATATTTTTCCGCTGCAAGTTTTTACGTTAAGTATCAAATTTTGATCTTTGAGTGAAATTTTAGGATTTTCTTAGAATGTCATAGCGTGGTTCAATATTATGAGTAACGAACCGGGTTTATATAATTTGGGGCGTTACAATTACACAACATTGTCGTTAAACGCGTTTAAACCCTTAAACGTCCAAATTAATGAAACCTTAACTAAGGAGATTTCCTAAAACTCTAATTTAACTCGTTGAGGTATGCTATCGAGCATTTCACGCTCAACTTACCGAAACCTCCATTAATGGAGATCTCCAATTTTTCCAACAACCCAAAACTCACATTAATGGCCATTAATTCGTCTAACTACCTTCAATGCCCATTAATACGTTCACCAAAGTCGTAAATAGGGCAGCCCTAGTCATTTCTAGTTTAACTCGAGTATTTCGCGAAAACCCTAAACGAAACCCTAATCGTTTTAACTCTCGAAAACCAAAGTCTAACGTCTGAAAACCATAGAACCTCACCTAGAGCGTTGATAGGAGGAGAAATCGTGAAGAATGGAAGTCGATTGGTGGAGAGCTCGATCGTCGGAGTGAGAACGGCGTGAGGAAGGCAATGAAAAGTCGCCTGGAGGAAAATCACAGAGAGAGTTTCGCATGGAGTGCTGGAGAAGAAGAAGATTTGTGATTTTAATTAAATTTTGACTTGACAAATTATCATTTTGCCCTTCCTTTGATTTTCTATTTGTTTAGTCATTTGTTTCGTTATTCGTCTAACTATTTTGTTGTCTCCAAATTTTCTTATTTCACCAATAACTCCAACTTATTATCAGAGCTTTATTAAAACTGTATGTTCGCAAATCGGACCTCGTTTACTATTTTTACCACAACGTCCTTTATATTATAAGAAACGTAATTCTCGTAAAATTATCGTTACAACTCCTAAAATTTCTGAAATTTTCTCAAAATCCATATTAATTATTAGGATCGTAATAACGCTTTCTTTTCACGAAACCGACTTAATTTGACATAATTACAAAAATACCTTTATATATAAAATTACAAAATCCCGTAAAGAACCGGGTGTTACACAGTCTTCCGCTTGCATGTTTTTCTATCCATTTGCAGACCCGTAGTCTATCACCTCTTTTGTTTGATCAACACTTCAACCTTGTTTTTTTTTTGCTCATTGAAATTTGCAAGCAAGGTGTCGACCGGTCTGTTCAAAGTGTCGACCAGTTTGCCTTTAAATTTAAGATTTTTTACTCAATTAGTTTCACAACACACTTTGCATCTTTAAACTTTATGACAAGAAATATTCCAAAATACTTCATTAATAAAGAAAAGTAACAATGCAAACATAAATACGTCTCTATATTAAAAGTTATATTTAACAGAGTTTTTGGGTATTACTCACTTAATATTTAATAAGTGACAGTTGATGAAAAATTCTGGCCGAATAGTTGAGAGACTAACCAAGTGAATAAAAAGAGTTGAATTGGGAGATTAGAGGAAGAATGAGATAGTTGAAAGAGTTGATTGAGTTGTGATAGGATGAAATCGAGAGATTGGTACTACACATAAAAAATATCAAAAGAGTCGTTTGTCAACAATTGTTTTTTCACACTTTTTTTCTGAAGGCATATCGGTGCCCACTCTACATGATTTGCGGCGCCCTTGTAAGTTCATGTCTAATGACTAATAGAATAGTCGTTATCAACAACTTTTTTGAAACTTTAATGACTATTTTGCTTCTAGTGTGTTGGCTCTATCTTCTGGTTTTCGTAAATATATAATATTACTCTGAAAATTTAAAATTTTTGGATTCTCCTTAAGCTAGGATTCCCTAGTAGAATCAAGTCCAAAATGCCGAGAAATAAAAGCCAGGAATGGTATCAATCCTCCTTATTTATTTATTTTTTTTTGTGGTTTTATAGTTTATTAGATTGAACTTTTTTTTATCTACTAACTACTATGTATAATTTTTGGTGTATAATGTATGTAGTAATTAAATTAAGGGTAATTATCAATTTGAACCCTGTACTATACACGTTTTTTCAACTTGCCCCCTGTACTAAAAAAACCGACAAACCGAACCCTGTACTTTGATTCTGTTATCAGTTTTGACCTTCTATCAACAATTTCATTAAACCCTCATTGAAAAAACTACCAAACGATCTTGAATTTAGTTGAAATTTTTACCACATGTTCACTAGTTAATGAGAAGATAATCTGAAAATTTTCAAGATTTTTTAATACATGTACAATTTATTGTAATTTTATTTTAGTATTTTATAAAACTATTATAATAAATCATACAAGTTTTAAAAAATTACGACAATTTTTCTATTATCTACCCATAATGTGGTAAACATATAGAAAAAGTTTTAAATAAATCCAATATCTTTTGGTATTTTTTTAAATTAATCTCAGTTTCTTTTTTACTTTATAAATTAATTTTTTTAAAAATAACAAACGATATTTTATTTATTTGAAAAACTTTTCACATGTTCCACCTATCATGGGTAGATAATAGAAAAATTTTCGTAATTTTTTAAAATTTGTATGATTTATTATAATATTTTTATAAAATAATATAATAAAATTACAATAAATCGTACATATGTTAAAAAATAACGAAAATTTTCAGCTTATCTTCTCATTAAGTAGTAAACACGTGGTAAAAATTTCAACTAAATCGAAGATCGTTTGATAGTTTTTTCAATGAGGGTTTAATAAAATTGTTGATAGAAGGTTAAAATTAATAACAGAAACAAAGTACAGGGTTCGGTTTGCCGGTTTTTTTAGTACAGGGGATGAATTGAAAAACTGTATATAGTACAGGGTTCAAATCGATAATTACCCTTAAATTAAAGAATTCTAGTCCATTGAAATTAATTTGATATTCATCTTGTTAAAGTTATTTATTTTATTTTGTATACATATTTAATTTTTATTACTTATGCAAAATTAAAATTAAAAATTGTGATACATTTGTAATTAATTTCATGTTGAACAATTTTTTGAATATATTAAATGTCAACTTATGTATATAAATTTTTGTTATAACTCTATAATTAATCAGGATAAATAAAAAAATTATATTTCTTAATCTTTTTTCAAGAATTAAGAAATGAACATAATTTCAAATAAGATCTTTTATGGGCTTAAAAAATTTAGTTGGATTTTCACTTTCAGCACTATTGTACATATTCCCGAAAAGTATTTCATAACTGTGATAGTTATCCTATCGCGACTAATAACTATTAATTTCTTTCAAAATTATTATTTTTATGGTAAAACGCATATGAACTCTTAATCTTATGCGTGAAAAGAAGGTCTTTATACTTTGTTTTGTAGGAAAATAAGCCACTGAACTTAGATGCGTTAGTAATTAAGTTCTCTTTATTAAGATTACGGTAAAAAAAATCATATTTTTATTAGGTGATATTTTTAATAAGTGATTTTTAGTGAAAAACAACTCTAGATATAACAATTTTGACGATTTTGGTTATTTCTTGAGATAAATATTATTAGAGAGAAACAAGTTTGATAACTCAACGTAAGAGACAATTTCGGCAATGATGCCGAACTCTAGCAGCTGATTTTCCGAACAACTTATTTTTTCTTATTGGAAATCGTTCAACAAAGAAGATTGCATAAAAAAAATGATTTATTTGACGGCAATCCTAATGATAAAGACTTAATTGCCAAAGTTTAGGAGATTATTTGCCAAAAAAACACATTGGCTCATACTTGCTCTTTACCCACAAGTTTAAATGTTAATATGAATTTTATCTTATTTTTATCGCGAAGGACTTCAATTTTCATGTACATTACACGGCAGCGCCTGGTCATGGCAGATAAGTTTTGAAAGAATGAAATTTATACAATAATAATAACAATAATAATAATAATAATAATAATAACTTTTTTAATGCTACAAAATGTCCTAAAAGTTATTTTTCAAAAATTTACTGGTCAATGGTATGAAATTTTTCTTAGTAAAAAATACTTCCATCTTAGCGTATGATGGTATATAAACCGATTTCTTCTAGTCGATCCAGTTTCACTTGTTTGGCTCAATCGTCTTGCTCTCTTGTTGGATTTACGTTACAATTGAAATTTCAAATAAAATAATGTTAAATTTATTTTTTAATTATATATTTTACTCTTTTGATGAGTTGTTTATTAATTTGTATAATTAACCTTTTATTTTATTTATTTATAATTTAGTTTTCGTATTATATCAGAATGTAAAAGTAAGAGTAAAGTTGAATTATCCATTCAAATAATATCACCTCAGAATTGAAGTCTCAAGTGTGCTGGACTGGATGATCACTTGTGGTCTCGATTATTTTAAGATTGGGCTGGGTCACCATTTTCATTTCACCCAGAAGATTCGACTGTTGGTCGGCCTCTCAGACTCCAGAGTGTCCTCGGCTCAGCCCGCGCCTGTGACAGCCTAACTTGGGTTCGGATCTCAAAACAGTCCGCTACGAGCCTCTACAGTTTGACGTCGACGAGAGGTCGTGGGTGGGTAGGTGGCACAAATCTCTTCCCCTCTGCTCTATCGTGCTGACCGCTCCAAAGGGCTCTTCTGGTTGACGGGTTCGAGGGATCCGGAGCTTGAGGTGCTCTAGCGAGTACGAAACCAGCGACGACGACCGCATAACGGCGGTTTATGTCACGGTGATTCGTCTGTGGCGTCGGTGAGTCCTTGAATTTTACTTCCTTCTTATTTCAATCATGCTTTAGAGGCTTCCTGGAATTCTGTTCGGAATTAAAAGATTGGATGGTCAGATTGAGTGTTTTTTGATCAAGTGCGATTTAAATTGCAAGTTTTGTAGGCCTTTTTTGCGGTATAATCCCTCAGGAGAATTGCATGTTTGTTTGATTCTGTTTTTTAGCATGTTTATATATGGGATTTCTATGCAATTTATTCATGTAGACTGGTGGTAGAGGGTCTATTATTAGAATTTTGATAGGAGGATATTTTTATTTAGATATAGATCATTGGTTGTAGGTTTGATGAATGTTCTGCTGTCTGTTCTGTCGTTGGGGAATAGTGATTTTGTTTTTATTTTTTGAGCTATCCCAAATGTGTAATTACTTGACATCAGGGTAGTAAACTTGGAATGATTATGTATAAAGATCAATTTTATAGATTAGATAGGCAAACGTTATAAAACAAACTGTGGTTACTCGTTGGACTTTAACTCTACTGTCACAGCTGTTTACTGGTTTACCCATTAAAGGGCCACCTCTGTTCCACTCCTTCAATAGAAAACTAAAGATCTCTAAAACCATCGCAAAATCTGCAATTCCAACTATATTTTTAACAGTTACAATGATGAAATCATGTAAATTTGAGAATTTTACATGCTTAATGAGCTTGATAATATTTTGATCCTTTATCAGGCTTGAGCATTATTTGATCTTCTCTTTAAGATTTGTTTGGTGTATATATTTTTTATCAATAGTTTTGATTTAGAGATTACCATGTTGTATCTCTATGGCAATTATACAAATTGATTGCTGTTTGTAATTACGGTTAAATAGATCTCGAAATAATGAGGTTGTAGCTCTTTTCATTTGCTTTCGAAGATATCCAAGTACAAAACTCTACATCAGCTATGTATAGCTATAGATTACTCATTTGACAAATATCAAATTTATCTAATTCAAAAATTCTAAGCTAGAGATGATATCTTGTAATCTCAAAATCTCTTTTAAAATAGGACCAGGATAAAATCTATTATAATTTAAAATAATTTAAATTGGGAACATGTTGTGATTCTTGGAGCTTCAAACTCATGGTCATGACAACATGATCTTTTATTTTTCTGACAATACGTCTCAAATGTTCAACTTGTATGTTGAAACATCAAATTGTTCATTAAACAACTCATTTGTAAATATATCTGCAATATGTTTCTTTGAGGGCACGTAGAGTATATAGATCACATTTATTTTAACTTTCACTTAATAAAGTGTCTGTTTACTTCAACATGTTTAGTTTTATCATGTTGAACTAGATTGAGTGATATATTAACAGTAGCTATATCACAATCAAACATCATGGGTTCTGGAGTTGGCAGTTTTAATTCTTAAAAAAATTTATGTAACCATAATGTTTTACATATTCCACATGCAATCCTTTTGCACTATGCTTTTGTCGTGCTTTTAGCCACTCTATCATCTTTTTTTGCTTGTCTAAGTAGCATGATTACCATCAACATAAGTACAATAGTCTGAGGTTGAACTACAATTTATGCACCCAACTTAGTCAACATCTGTATAGGTTTCTACTTGTAGATTATGGTGTTTTGAAATAACGACCATTTTGCTAGACTTTTTTTTATAAGTATATAAGAATTCTATGAACTAGGTCAAGGTGTTCTTTTGCTGGTGGGTGCATGAATTTGCTTGCTACGCTCACTTCAAATGCTATATGAGTTCTACTGTGAGATGTAAATAATTTACCCAACAAGTCTCTGGTATCGCTTACAGTTTACCACTCTATTTTCATTGGCTATTTCTAGTTATAGTTTTGATAAAATTGCTGTTGCAGCCAGTTTTCATTCTTGGTATCATCAGCAAGTCCAAGATTTGTTTTCATTGAAGTATCAAAATCCCTTTTGGATCTAGTAATTTTATGCCCAAAAACTTAACTCTCAGAGATTCTCAATTTTAAATTTAATCATCAGAAACCACGTAACCAAGTCTTGATCATCATTTCTTGTCAGGATAATGTTGTCAACATAAACAATACAAATAGGTCTTATACCTTTATTGGACTGTTTGTAGAATATTGTATGATGAACTTGATTCTGAAAAAAGTCATCGCACCTCTTCATGGTTTTAATAAACTAACTAAACCAAATTCTTGGTGAATGTTATTGTGCGTAGAGTGCCTTAGATCCTCGTTTAGAAGATGAAGATTATGTGAATAATTGAAGTATTCACATCCATTGTCAATTTGAAAATTTTGGATTTTCGACGTAAACCTGAGAAATTTGCAAACACTTATTCCAGTAGATTTATTTTTCAGCAAGTACACCTTATACCTATATATGATAGATTATCATGAATGTTACAAATACATGTGTACCTGTAATGTCTTGAAATTTGGTGCTTGATATGGTAGAGAGGGAAATGTAGTGCAATAATGTTTTGAAAGTCGACTAACTTCACATTAATTCCATATGGTTTACATTATTGAATAGCCAAAGATACAACTTTTAAAGATAAAGAAAACTAGGGTGGCTTTGTCTTTATTACCATACCATTGTTATAGATTTATTTATTAGCAGTATCACACACAGTTACATGAGTTGGTTTATTACAGGAGGAAGAATAATAAAAATATAGAGTCTTTGGTGATGGCTAACACAGTTGCATGAGTTGGTTTATTACAGGAGGAAGAATAATAAAAATATAGAGCCTTTGGTGATGGCTAGCATTAGCGATCATCTTCCCAGAGTTTCAGAATGGATTGGAAAAAGCTTAGCAATGGAATTAGAATGTGTTCCAGTTACTAGCATATGAAAGATTGCAAGACGAATTAAGAAACTTGACAATTTCTCCTGTAATCTAGAAACTAACCTTACAAAAAAATTATGATGAAATATATCATAGCCAAGAAGAATTTAAGTCTGGATAAGGTGACTTGATTCTAGGAGCTTCAACCTCATGATCACAGTGACTTCATGATCTTTACTTTTCTATCAGATGGGTTTGATTTGTTTCCATGTTATACTTTTTTGGTAATTATTTGTTGTGTTTCTATATATTTTATTTACACTCTACTTGCTTGAAATATGTAACTTAATCTTATGTTGTACCTTAATTATCCTTTTTAGTCTGTCCATGTTTTGGTAATTAGTGTCTGTCATTGTTCAAGCGGGAGAGTTATAAGCCAAAAATTGTTTGCTTGTCACTATGAATAACGATTTCTATATGTTTACTCACTTATAAACATAAGTTTCTCCAATTCTTTTGAATGCACTTTTTGGGTAATTGATTATATTTTGAATGCTTTTTTTCAAACATGGGAGTGCAGATAAATTCTTATATTTGATCAACTCTATGAGCTTCTTCTATTACTGCATGCCACTTATTGACTAGGTAATGAAGGGTTGTTGTGAGAAGGCTGTTGCTTCAAAATATTCTTCTAAAAGTTCCACTGATTCCTTAGATCAAAGTTTGACGTCTATTTGTTCAGAGGAAAGATCTTACAACAATAAGTCCTCCAAACCGTCTTCATGGTCAGCCTTCTTTGCATCCATTTTTGAATCGCAAAGTGAGTTATCATCTTGTGAAAAGAAGACTGTGCACTCTAAGCATAATGGTTGGACAATAAGTTTGAAGAAAATTATGATGAGTGGCTCAATGAGAAGAATTCAAGAGCGCATAATGGGTTCCAGCAGTACTGGAATTTGTAGCTCTACTAGTGACATATGGCTTCTTGGTGTATGCTATAAGATCTCGCAGGATGAGGCTGGTGAAATTGAATCTACAGGCAACGGATTAATAGCATTTGAGGAAGACTTTTCATCAAGAATTTTGATGACCTACCGTAAAGGTTTGTTTGATTGAATATGGTTCCTTTGGAGGATTCCAATAATCTTTGTAATTGAACATATTATTCTTTGTTCCTTTGATAGGTTTTGATGCTATTCGAGATTCAAAGTATACGACAGATGTAAATTGGGGTTGTATGCTTCGAAGTAGCCAAATGCTTGTTGCTCAGGTGTGTTTAGATGTAGTTTTTTTGTTCTCTGATGAGCACTTGTCTTGTTATGCCATTCCTAATATCTTATTTGTAATGATACATGTCTGTTAATCTTCGTACAGGCATTGCTTTTTCATAAGTTAGGGAGATCTTGGAGAAAGTGTGGCCAAAAGGTGAGTTCAATGATGTGGAAGGAAGTTCTGTTTTATTCTTCCTTTCTCTTTTGTGTGTTGATTTGTCTGTAAATTGATTTTTAACGATGAATAGTCATAATTTAACTGATAACGGTATCATAACTCATAAGCTCATGCTGGTGGTTTCTTTCTATTCAGCCACTGAATGAACAGTATGTAGAGATCTTACAACTATTTGGTGATTCTGAGGCATCGGCATTTTCAATCCACAATCTTCTTCAAGCTGGAAAGATATATGATCTTGCTCCTGGGTCATGGGTAGGCCCTTATGCAGTGTGCAGGTCATGGGAAACTCTAGTACACCATAACTGGGAGTTGGCTGATCTTCAACACCAATTTCCAATGGCTCTTTATATTGTTTCGGGGGATGCAGATGGTGAGAGAGGTGGAGCACCTGTTGTCTGCATTGATAATGCCTCCAAACACTGTTTGGAGTTTTCAAGAGGACGACTTGAATGGACCCCTATTCTTTTGTTGGTTCCATTGGTTCTTGGACTTGAAAAAATCAATCCGAGGTTTGTTACTTTGTGTTGGTATAACTGCTTATCCTATTTATCACACACGACTTGTTTATTAATGACCCCATTCTTTTTTGTCTAAGCAATCATTTCAAGTTCCAAATGTCAATTTTTTTCGAAAATTGTTGGTGTGCTATTAGTTTATGATTCAGCCTGCCATTTGTGGGGAAATAGATGTGAATGTGTGATAGATTGATCTATCCTTCCATGATGTTTTCATAATAATGAATAAGCTTCTCTCTTTCAATGTGTATTGGGTACATAAACTGAGAAATACGATGTGGAGGAAAGGAGGAGACTAGGCTTCAACCATTAATATCTGATAAAGTGATGAGAATTATCCCACTGAATTCAATTTTTTTTCTTGTTCTTTTCAGGTATATTCCCTTACTGAGGGAAACATTCATGTTTCCTCAAAGTCTAGGTATCTTAGGTGGGAAACCCGGTGCTTCAACTTATATTGTTGGTGTACAGGATGAAAAAGTCTTCTACCTTGATCCACATGAAGTTCAGACGGTACGGCCTATTTTGCACGAGTTGTAAGTAATTTTGAGAATATATTAGGATGGTAATTTAAATATTAATATTAGGATTAGTTTATTATAGATAGAAGGAAGTGAAGTAAGTTAAGATTATTAATATTGTCTATAGAAAAGCTATCTTTATTTTCCAAGTGAATCACTCGTTTTCTAGGCCAGTGTTTCGCTGAACACGTGGTTATTGTATTTTCTTTTGTGTTATTTTGGTCGTTTTATTTCATTGAATCTGTTTTATTCCCATCACTATCATCTATGTATGTGGATACATCTTACTTTTTCAATTCTTTGGATCCTCGCGATGATATAAACTCGTGTAGTGGTTAACTAGAAGTTCAAAACAAGAGATAACTGGAATGAGAAGGATGAGATGGCTTAGTGGCAAATTGTTTACTAATTATGAATATGTCTGCCCAGCATAATCATACACTTTTCTTTTATTCATCATGGATATCATTTTCATTTTTAGAAGTTATGTTCGGGGCTGATTATCATGCTGAATTCTATAATGTTATCAGGCAATACATATTGGCAGAAACGATTTAGAGGCCGATACTTCGTCATACGAAAGCAGGTAAGCTTTCCTATTTGAGTGAACTAAAGCTAGACTGAGTTAGCTTTTTTCCCATTTTCATTTACCAAATAAAGCGGCAGCCCAAAAGTCTGTCCAAAATATATTTCATTTGGTACATAAACACCACATTTGCTGGTACATCATGGGACCAAAAAATGAGTACTATTTTTTCTTTCTACTTGCTTCTTATTTACTGACATCTTAACAGTGTTGTCCGATACATCCCATTAGAGTCTATCGACCCATCTTTAGCAATCGGATTTTATTGTCGAGACAAAGGTCAGTACTCACAACTAGCTCAACCTTTCTGATTTCTACTCCCATACACACTACATAACAAGATGAAAATTTCTGATTTTGAGCAGATGATTTTGATGATTTTTGTTGTCGGGCCTCGACTTTAGCAGACAAATCAAACGGAGCCCCATTATTTACTGTGGCAGCCCATGTACATAATCCAAAGCCGGTTAGCTGCAGTGACGTGTTAGTTGATGACGATTCGTGCGATGCAGTAGAAGCAGAGGTAACAGAAGAGGAGGGTGAGTGGCAACTCCTTTAAATTCAAGACTGTTTTCAGGATATGAGGTGTGGAAAATTGTCTGCTTTGCTGCCGATTGACTCCTGTTCAGGCTCGCTCTCTAACCAATTACAGTTACTACTAGAGCCGATTGAACTCCAGGCTATCTGAATTCAGAGCGACCCGAGATTTGCCAATGTGAAGGATGCCATTTGAAGGAAAATCAGGTTGATCCCATTTGTTTGGTTTTATTTATCCATTTGTGGAAAAAAAATAAGACTGGCCTGTGGTATTGTTTGAAATGGTGCTGTTGAGATTGAAGGCCAATATTTGTTTATTTGAACTAAAATTGTCGTGGTGGCAGTAAATTTATGTGTAAGTAAAAGTCAGAAGGGCTAATTCCGCCTACGTTCGTTGTTTTGTCACGCATCGTCAATTTCTTGGTCGTGGGCTCTCTCATGTCATTACAAACAGAAAATCAACTGACCTTGCTCTCATACAAGTTCATCAATTTTACAAAATAAGTAAAGTACATAATTAGGCAAAAATTGAGATTCATAAGGTAAGTTTTGTTGAACCATTTTGGAGACGATCCTTCCTATGTTTTTAATAGGCATCGGAAGCTTTGATTGAGAAGTTATGATTTTTACATAAGTTAAAAGCTAAGCGGATTTTCTTGTATTTTCTAGATCGATTTAGTGGTGTGAGATTTTCCTCAAGTGTCTTCCTCTAAAATCATCCTATGACCACTAGAGATGAATATTGATAATATGTTTGTGACTGAGCAGAGTTGACAGTCATACCATATTCGGATCATATCTGTAGCACCTGGTTTCATTGAGTCAACTTACATTGTTAACTAGTGGTGAGTGTTTTATAGATAAAGTTGGAAAAATTAGTGATTTCGCTAATGAATGACTAGGCGAGGGCATAAAGGTAAATTAAGATATAAAGTGGATAACCTATTTATGGGAAGAGGTTCTGCGTTTAATGCACAGTAGCCGCCACCCTATTACTATTTTTCCTTCGTTTGATTTTCAGCTCAGCTCAGCAGACTTCCTTCTGACATTTTTCTCTCTGATTTTCTCTATTATAGGTGAGTTTTGTTTCATTTTACTTGTTGTTTTAGTGATTAGATAACAGAGAGATTGTAGGGGAGTGTTCGTGAATGTTGTGAGTGAGAGTTAGTTTCGGGTTTTGGGGAGAACCAGGAATGTTCGACGAGCAGGACTTCCAGCTAGTTTTCCTAAGATTTCTAAATAGTTTAGAATGAAGTTTAGTAATGTGGTGTTCTGTTTACGATTATAGGTGAGCAGACTCCTGAAGTAGCTTACAACCAAATAATCTCCAGGAGACCAGGTAAGTGAAGTATGCCTGTATCTTCGGGCCTACATTACAAAACAGTAGGATTATGTTTGGTTGAATGTATTTGTATGTCATGCATCATATTTTGAAAGTATGCGAAAATGAATTTACATGAAATGACATGGTAAGGAATGAACAGACTGTAACATATAAACTATTAAGGGAACTAATCCGCCCCTTAACTTATGAAGGGATTTATACTTTGGGAGAAGTGATCCAACTCCCAATTTCACAGGGGGATCTGAACAGTTGTTAAGGGAACTAATCCGCCCCTTAATCGAGAGAGAGGATGTATGACTTTGGGAGAAGTGATCCAACTCTCAATTTCACAGGGGGATCAGATCAGAAACGAATGCATATACAACTAAGATGAGAAAGTAGAAACTGCATGTTTAGGAATTTATGTTTCAGCATTTCATTTCATTATTGCTTTACTTACTTAGCATTAGGTTAATAGATGAGTTTTGTGATGTAGGTGAAGAAGTGACAGCAGGTGTGTTCTCTGAGTTTCCTGAGAACTAGGTAGGTTGGAGGGGTGCATTCATGCATCGATCTTGCAACTGATGGAGCGGTTTAACTGGTGGCAGTAGATGAGAAGATTCGGTGAACCATAATTCAATTTAAGAATGTTGAGAGTTTTTATGACAGTGGTAGTTTTGATGTTTTGAATACAATTTGAGACTTTTCTGATAATGATACTCTGTTGGTTTTAATAGCGGTCTTTACCAAATTTTGGAGTAATACACGGATTTAAGTAGTTTTGAACGTTTTTTTTTAGTAAAATGCTCAAGTTCTTTGGGTAGTCGGAGTTTTCTTTGTTTAGAGTGAAATTGTTGCTATGCTGTTTTTGTTGAGTATTTTTGGTCTATCGGTAGATGATGTCTATCGGCAGATGTTGAGTATTTTTGATCTATCGGTAGATGTTGAGTATTTTTGAGAGTGTAACACCCGACAATCCCGGCCAGGTGATCTTCTTAACCGAATTAACTGTCACCTTTATTTTTGGTCCTTTGATTTGAATTTAATGCCAAGGCTTATTTGATTTCTAATTGTGTGGTAGCAGAATTGTAATTTTAAGGGATTGCAATTGGTATAAATAGAAAACGGAAAACTTAAACTTCACTAAAACCTCACTGTAGCCGACATATTCACTCTCGGCGATTTCTCTCTTCTCCAGAGCTCTCTCTCTCTCAGCCAGCTACAGCTCCTTTCGGCGACTGATTCTTCAGTCTCCACCCCGACGATTTCACACCCTAGGTAAGACTCGACAATGTAGTTGCTGGTTAACCATTTTGAGCTATGTTTTTTAGCTAAGCTCTGTAGTTTCGAATTCTTCAATAGCAGAGTTATTTTAGTGATATTTTAATCCGCATTTAGTAATGACATTTCCGATTCGAATCTGGACATTAAGATAATCGACTGTGTACAGCTGCTAGGTTGAATCTGATTATTTAGGATCTGGAAACTGAATCCACGCACACAAGGTGCTGATTAGAGAACCTAGAAGTACAAATGTGTTAGATTTTAAGATAATTATAGGTTAGGACTTTTAGGATTTTTTTTAACTCTGTAATGTGAAATGTTCTAGGTGAAGAAGATTGCAGAGAAGTGCTCCATTTGCTTAGGAAACCAGGTAAGTGAATGTGTAGGATTACCCGGCCGTTAGGGCCCTATATCACGAGAGTATTTGTAACGACCCCAGTAGGGCCGAAACTAAATCATGTCTCTTTTAGAATTGACCATATATTCTTACATTCCTTTGTTCTCTCCCTTTTTATTTATTTATTTTTTTTTTCTATATTTTTCTTTTAAATCATAACTTAGTTCATGACATCACACGTGATTTATTAGGCATCGCCCAGCAACGAAATACATTACACATCTGCCGGCGGACACAGACGTTTCACGTGTCTAATTAAAACATCGCTCGGTCACTAAACGACAAAACATTACTTATATCATCCGGTAAAGAAAACACCTACATCGCCCGGTCACTAAACGACAAAACATTACTTATATCATCCGGTAAAGAAAACACCTACATCGCCCGGTCACTAAACGACAAAACATTACTTATGTCATCCGGTAAAGAAAACACCTACTTTGCCCAGTAGACATGGACATCATCCGGTGGACATGTGCAATGCATGTGACGCACTCACCTCATCCGACAGGAGACATCATCCGGTGAGTAAACACTCGACATCATCCGATGACGTCAGCCGGAAGACTCAATCGTTCAACTTCTAACATTCAACTCTCACCGGTGACGTCAGCCGGATGATGTATTCATCCAGCTTCTATCACACAACAGTAAAACACGGAAATCTATAAACAACTCATATCGGCAGGAAGGTAACCTGACCTTCACAGATCTCGTACTCGTAGACATAATCATAGGCAGACATGAATCATGGACTCATCTAGAATACATTTAGCGGAAGGTTTAATTAAAACAGATCATACCATACTCTTATAATCATCCCAAAATTTGGTAACCAAACTAGACAATCACAGAATCCAATATTCTATAGAAAATCCCATCCTAATTAAACATCGGTTCATCATAAATCTTACTGACACATTATACGCATAACCACGGGTCATATTTGCCTACCAGCCACAAATCTCCACCCTGATCACCTTCCAGCAACCGAGCTTAAACATCCTCATTAACTTTGAGGTCCTCACCTGAAAACTCGTCACCTACATTATGAGGTTTAAACTATAAGCCTAATGCTTAGTAAGGAATGCAAACTAACATGTATTCATGAATGTACAGTTGAGAAAAAACATATTCTTGATCATTTATCATTCTTGTTTCTATTAATCGTTTTCATCATATGGATTAAGGGAGGATTTGTGCCGTAAAAGGGGGGTTGACAGTGATTTTGATCATATTCCCTTTTGGGTCGTTTTCATGGTCCCTCTTTGGACTGTGACATTCGTCAACCCGCCCCCAACCCTCACTTAATCATGTTGTATGGGATCGTTTTCATATTCATTCTCATATCTTGTTCATGGAGAAAACATGCTCATAAATCATTTTCATATGCTTGAGGAGTAAATCATGATGCATGACATGAATGCTCTTAAATCATCAGACTATGGAAATTATCATACTAGACAGTTAACTTCATAGACTCTAACAGAACATCACATAACATAGTTCTCAAACATCCGTAAGTCATCCAAATTCAAACCATCTTACTAACTTAAAACAAATACCAACATAAGTAACATACAATAGCTTAAATAACTTCTAATCATCGTATCAGTTTTTACCTAGCATCCTTATGATGTAGGGCCCTAATGGCCGGGAATCCTACACATTCACTTACCTGGTTTCCTTAGCAACTTGAGCTCATTTCCTTCAGATTTCTTCACCTAAAACATTACATTGTAGTAGTTAAAATAAAAATCCTAATAATCTAAACTCAAAACTAGTAAAGTCCTAACCAAGGAAGATTCCTAAAGATCTAACTTATCTCATTCAGACATTTTATTGAACACCTTGTACGCTTAGAAATCCTAGTTTATCAGTAAGGGTAATCGGATTCTCTAACTACCCGAGCTCATCCAACATTCATAATTCCTACTTATTATCATCAAAATCATAAATACTACGTTAATAGCTAATAATACTCTGATTCTATTCATTATTAGGCAAACCCGAATCTCAACCTCTAACTCAAACCAACACCTAAATGGACACTCAACCACTGCATTGTCGAAGCCTTACCTAGTAAGCTGAGTATCGGCGAGAAGTATGAAGAGTCGGTCGTTGATAAAAGGGCTACTGGCTGAAAGAGAGCTCTGGAAGGACGAGAATCACAGAGGAGAATGTCGGCTACAGTGAGGTTTAAGGTTTCTATTTTCTATTCATATTAATAAGATCCTTCCTAATTATCATTTTGCCACCCCAAAATTAGAAATCAAATAAACTTTGGCATTAAAATTAAATTCAAGTATTAATAACAAAGGTGACAGTTAATTCCGTTAAGAAAATCACTTGGCAGAGATTGTCGGGTGTTACAGTATTAGTTAGAAGCTATTTTCGATGTTTAAAGGTTATCTGAGCTATTGTCTGTCGGTTATGATGCTTGAACTGATAGAATAATTCTTGTTAGATGTATGACCTGTTCAATAGAATGATGAACCAAGAGTATCCTTGCTCATTCATCATGGATGTTTCTCAAACATATGAAAATGTTTTAAGTGCATGTTTTCTCTCATGAACAAGATATGAATATGAAACCGATGCAACATGGATTAGGAGAGGGTTGGAGGCAGTTTGGCGTATGTCACTATCCATAAGAGGGACCAAGAATACGACCCGCAAGGGACTATGTACACTTTCACTATCGAACCCCATTTACCGGCACAAATCCTCCCTTAATCCATACAACGTAAATGATGAATATGAATGATGAATATGAGCACGAACATGAACAAGTACAAGAAAAGACTCATGAGAATATATATTTTCTTTAAACTGTGCATTCATGCATACATGTTAGCATTGCATTCCTTACTAAGCATTAGGCTTATAGTTTAAACCTTATGATGTAGGTGAAGAATTAATAGGTGAGGACTCTAAAATCATCGAAGATGTCTAAGGCTGGTTGTTGGATGGTGCTCAGGGTGACAGTGCGTGGCTGGAAAAAGACAATTGTGACCCATGGTTACTGCTCATGTGATGTCAGTAAGGATTACGAAAACTGAGATTAAAGTAGGATGAGTTTTCTCATGTCATTAGATACTAGAATATGACTGATACAATTTCTAAGTAGGATGGGGTTTCTCTTAAGAGCGTCATTTTTTTGATATTACCTGTTTTAGCTTCTGAGCTCGAGAATGATTCTGAGAATTTATATATATGTGATGGTCTGTTTTAATGAAGTCTTCCGCTATGCATACTCAGATTGAGTTTATGTTTAAGTCCGAGCAGGATTATATTGTCCTGATAAGAGCGTGTGAAAATTTGGATGTCCTCTATGGGTAAATGTCAAAGGTGTTTGCCCACCGATGGATGTTTTCTGTTAGTAGAAGTCGTTTAATAAGTTAAAGTTTCTTGTCTTTAGGGTAAAGTAATCGGATGATGTGAGTAGTGCTGCTTTGATCGGATGAGTAAATCATTCGACTGACGTCATCGGCAGGAGTAGTTTAAACTTCGTCGTTTTGTGATTGGATGATGTGAGTAAAGATGAGTAATCAGATGATGTGAGTAGTGCTGCTTTGATCGGATGAGTAAATTATCCGGCTGACGTCATCGGCAGGAGTGGTTTAAACGTTGTCGTTTAGCTATCGGTGAAAGTAAGTATAAGGTTCGTCGCCTTGTGTTTTGGGTAATGTTTAAGAACCACGTGCATTGCACATGTCCATCGGATGAAGTTTTAATGTGTCACGTGGGATACGCATGTCAATAAGATGATGTTGTTTATTCCATCGGATTGAGTGTGTATAAGTTTTGTCATTTAGCGATCGGATGAAGTCTTGATGTGGCACGTGGGATACACATGTCGATCGGTGGATGTCTGCAAATCTATGCAGCCCGGCGAGCGATGAAGTCGTGAGGTCTGAGGGCAAGTTTCGTCAGATATGACTATGGTTTAAAGTTCTTCTGTTAAAAAAAAATGTGCAGAGAGAATATTTAGAGTAAAAGTTCCACGAAAATATGAATTAGCTCGGTCCTTAACGGGGTCGTGACAACTATGGTATCAAAGAAAAACCGGGTTCTAAAATCGATTATGTAGACTACTTTCCAGCACTGACTGTCACCTGAGTACACTCCGGCAACTGTAAGTGTTTACAATTTTGGTAATGTTATTAAGTTAAGATGTATTTGTGACTATTTGTTTAAGAATTCCATAATGGTGAGAGGTTTGCAAAGAGAGGACAATGTGGATAGTACTACTATCGCCCAACTAACAGAGTTGGTTATCCGCCAATCCCTTTAGATCGAGCAACTTGTAGCCACTAGGGAGGAACAAGGAAATTCTAGCACTAATGCAGCTCGAGATCATGGTGACGAGCGTTTCTATCGACTTCGACCTCCGACGTTTAATGGTCAAGTTTCGGATTCTGTTTATACTGAGGAATGAGTCCGGAAGATGGAGGACATGTGATATAGCCCTAACCTGCAAGAAAACGTTTAGAGCTTAGAGGGGATCGTTAGCTCCTCGGATTGGCAAGAAATGGCCGAGAAGAACACAAATTGCAAGATGAACTTGAATGACCAAATGTGCTTAGATGAAAACGAAACTTTATATGATGTTAGTGGAGTGAGTGAGGTGTGTGATAGTGGAAGGCGTGGTCCTGATTCATTGAGATGGAAAAGATATGCAAAACTTCAAGAAATCGGCCAATAGGTAATATTTTGAAGCCTTTGGCAATAGTTGCTTCCAAGGAAGACAACTCGACTCTTGAACACGGTTTGGGGCCACTTCTTGCTGTTTTCCACTCCCAAGGAGATGGAGAAGAAGATGGCTATATAACCCTTGCAAGCTACCAAGCAAGAAGGGAGTGGTGGGGGCGCAACCCCTCGGTTTTGTGCAAACCGAGCAAACCTTGTTGGTTTCTTCAAACTCCTTCAACCATGGAAGGGAAATCCGTGCATGCTCCTTAAAATCAGTCCAAAAAACTTACAATCACCAATTACCATGCTTTTATAGACCTATGGATGGCTTGGATGTGATTCAAAAAGTGGTCTTCAAAATGGTGTAACCGTTGGATCATGAAGATAGCTTGGATGGCCGAGATGAGTTTGGTTTTCTTGATCCAATGGTTGTGTGATAACCATGTCATCAATCCTTGCCCTTGTGTTGATTGGAGAACCTCTAAGAATCCCTCAAGTGGCAGCCCATGGTTTGGATAAAGGGTAGTGGTCCCCTCCACTCAAGGTTGGGCCAAAATGGATATCTTTTCCTTAAGGCCCATTTCTCCTCTTCCATGCACTCCATGCACTTGCTTTGAACCACTTCCATTCCATCATCTAACTTATCATTCATCTAACCCTAAATGCCTAATATGCATGCTTATAATAAAGTTTAACAAGAAGGCCAATGTTTGCCTCAAAATAAGTTTGAAATAAAAGGTTACAATTAAGGCTCGGGAAGACAAATTCCCATGTGAGCAAATTGGTCTCCTTGCTTGAATTTCCAAGTGATTAAGTGTGTTGGTTGGTCCACATCCGTAGCTTTGGATTCCCACTTCAAGTCTCCCAAGGTGTTCTCCAAGCCTCCACACAATCCATTACCTGCAAAAGAGACAAGAGTGTAAGTGCATAAATTAGATAAATTATGACCTTGGGTTTGAGACCGTGTAATGGGCCTATGGGGCACATCAACATGTTCAAGTATGCAAAGGTGGATGAAGGAGATAAGGTCACGTGTGCTGTCTTCCACTTGGAACTGGATACGAGGCATTGGTGGGACTCGATCCAGAGCACCGTGAATACAGGAGCTATGACCTGAGGAACGTTTAAGACTGCCTTTTATGACAAGTACTTCAGCCGAGCTGTTCAGACTAGCAAGAAGATGGAATTTATGCAGCTGCGTCAAACCGGTTCTGTGGCCGATTATATATGTAAGTTTGAGGCGTTATCTCGGTTTGCACCCCGTATGATAGAATATGAAGAAGACAAGATCCATCAATTTGTTCATGGACTAAAACCAGGCTTGTATAGAGGAGTAAAGACTGCAGGAATTCACAATGTGCCGTTTTCCGAGGTGGCGGCTAAGGCCTTAGAACTGGAAGAGGTTGAGGTAACGTTACAAGAACAACGTGAGCAGTCGAAGAAGTTTACCAGAGAGGCTCAACCACCACCACGACAAAACAAGGGTTGGCAGCCACAGCAGAATAGGGGGCCTCAGCAACAGCAGAAAGGTGTTAAGAGACCTTTCAATCAGAACGATGACCAGGGAAAAGGGAAACGACCACTGGCTCCCCTATGCCCCACCTGTCAGAAGAATCACCCCAGCGAATGCAAGTTACATTCTGGCCGCTGTTATAGATGTGATAAGGTTGGACACATTGTCAGGGACTGTCCCATGCCGCCGGACCCGAATAGAGCGAGGGTGGCACCTAGAGTCTATGTCTTGATGGAGGATGAGGATGCAGTGCCACATACAGTCATAACAGGTACGATTACGATCTGTGGTATTTCTGCTTATACACTTATAGATACGGGAGCCACTCACTCGTTTGTGGCAACCTTGTTTGTACGTAAGCATAATTTAGAACCCTTGCCAGCCGAGAAGTCATTTAGTGTTATGTTACCATCAGGAAAGTCTTTACATTTAGAACAGGTAGTAAAAGGTGATATTGTGACCCTAGGAGATAAGAAGTTGTATGTAGAATTGATGGTAATTGACATGAAGTGATACGAAATTATACTAGGAATGGATTGGTTATTCAGACATCATGCCACGATAAGTTGTAGGTCTGGATTAGTTGAGTTCCGACCCCCGAATGGCGATCGGCATTTCTTCCAAGTTATTCCTAAGATAAGTAAAATGCCGATTGTATCCTCATTAGAAACCCAGCGGTTGTTGAAAGGGGGTTGTGAGAGTTTTCTAGCTAGTGTAATTGATGATCGGGTGAAAAGTAGGATAGAACTACAAGATATTCCTATAGTCCGAGAGTTTCCAGAGGCATTCTTGGATGATTTGCCCGGATTGCCACCGGATAGAGAAATTGAGTTTGTAATTGATACATACCCCGAGGCATTACCTGTGTCTAAGAACCCCTACCGCATGGCACCTGTTGAGTTGAAAGAATTAAAAGTCCAACTACAGGAATTAGTAGACAAGGGATTTATACGCCCTAGTAGTTCTCCTTGGGGTGTACCTGTTTTATTCGTTAAGAAGAAAGATGGTTCTCTTAGAATGTGCATAGACTACAGGGAGCTAAACAAGTTGACAATTAAGAATAAATATCCTTTACCCCGAATTGATGATCTGTTTGACCAACTACAAGTAGCTAAGGTGTTTTCAAAGATTGACTTACGTTCGGGTTATTACCAACGGAAGGTTAAAGAGGGAGATATACCAAAGACAACCTTCAAAACCCGCTATAGACACTATGAATTTCTTGTAATGTCGTTTGGGTTGACAAATGCGCCTGCAGCTTTTATGGACTTGATGAATCGGGTGTTTCGTGAGTACTTGGACAAGTTTGTAATTGTGTTCATAGACGATATCTTAATTTACTCACGGACTGAAGCTGACCATGCAGAGCATTTAAGAGTGGTTTTGACGACATTAAGATAGCAGCAACTCTATGCCAAGTTGTCCAAATGTGAGTTCTGGTTGGATAAGGTCAATTTCTTAGGCCATGTCATTTCTGCTTAGGGCATATCAGTAGATCCAACCAAGATTCAGGCTATTAAAGATTGGCCACAGCCAAGGAATGTCAGTGAAGTCCGTAGTTTCCTTGGTCTGGCAGGTTATTATAGAAAGTTCATTAAGGGATTCTCTATGATAGCTAAGCCTTCAACTAATTTAACAAAGAAGGACACCAAATACTCTTGGACTGAGACTTGTGAAGATAGCTTCCAGACACTTAAGCTGAAGTTGACGATAGCCCCTCTATTGACTCTCCCAACCGAAGAAGGGAAGTTTAGTGTGTAACACCCGGGATTTTTTTTAAAAGAAAATTGGAAAGAAATTTAAAAGAATAATAAAATTGGTTGTTTTAATTAATTTAAAGAAAAGTAAATGGTTTTTTTTAGGTTCAAGTATTTCTCATGAAATTAAGCTGAGGGTTAGGTTAAATTAATAACGAGATTTAACGAAATTCGAAGAGGCCGAAAGTACGGGAGGGCAAATCGGTAATTGATGATTTGTTAATGTTTAATAGAAATTATTATTATTATTATTATTATTATTATATAAAAAAATAAATAAATAAAACTCAACAGAATAGCCGAAGCTATTCTGTCGAGTGCCCGACGCCGAGCGCGAGGGGAACAAGGGAGAGGGAGGGAGGCGACGCGAGGGATCTTCGGCGCCGAGCACCGGCGACTCCGGCGTTCTCCGGCCAGACGACGGTGACGAGCTGGGCCCGGTTTTCTCCGCGCCAGAACCGACCAAAAACAGGTAGTTTCTCCTCCCCTGTTTCGGTTCTGTTTAGGGCCGACGGCGACGAGCTGCTAGAGCTCTGATCGCCGGCCGTTTATGGCTATTCTCGGCGTCGAATTGCCGAGCTCAGTGCTGGCAAGGATTGCCGAGCAAGGGTGAGCTCGAATTGAGTGAAAATCAGAGGGCTCCGATTTGGGCATTTCGAGTTTGGTGATGTGTAGTCTCGGGATTTTGATTGTTTAGGCTAATTGAGGGTGTGGGTGGTCGATTGGTGAGGAATTAGGCGAAAATTGATAAAAAACCAAAAATGGGAATTTTTCGGGTAAAGGGGCAGTTCGGGTTTTTGCCAATTTGACCTAGCTACGGTCGTTGGTTTTCAAATTCCTTTTGGCAGGTTAAAATAGGTTATTAGAGGAGTACGTGTCTGCCAGAATCGTTCGATTCCGATAACGGATGGAAAAGTTATGCACGTTTGAAGTTTCGGGTCGGTTTTTACCGAACCCAAATTAGTGGCCCGTTTAGTTAGATTTTAATGGGGTTAGACTAGAAATTGTAGTTTGAGAGTAATTGTTGAATGTAGGCTTGATTTTAATGAAATTTGAAGTTGAACGTTCGAAATTGGGTAAAACCAAGTTTTAGTGTTTTAGAGTGAGATTTTGTTTAAGTGTTAGTTAGTTAGGTTTAAGAATTTCCTTAGAATTGTTAGTAAAATTCTAAGTTGAGTTTTCGTTATTTTAGGTGATCAAATATGTGGTTTGGTTAGACGAAGGTAACCGAGTATCCTCAGCGAGATAGGACGCCAGGTAAGTAGTGGTAGCTTTTCCTTCGCCTTTGGGCCTACACCATAGAACAGTAGGGCTATTTATTTCGCGTTGAGTTGTGTTGGTTGTTTTGTTTGGTGTTATGTTGGTTGTTTTGTTCGGTATTGCATATTTGAAGCATGCATCATGTATAGCACGTTAGGTACGATTAGTAGCATTTGTTGGCATTGTGAGCATGACATTGTGAGCATGAACGTATGCAACTGAGTTAATTGTAAAAGCATCTCGAATAGGTGCCTTGTCGGGCTGAGGTTGCTGGCAGTAGCACCCCGAGGGGTACCCTATGAGAGATGATCAGCTAAAACACTTATTGCATTTCGAATAGGTGCCTTGTCGGGCTGAGGTTGCTGGCAGTAGCACCCCGAGGGGTACCCTATGAGAGATGATCAGCTAAAACACTTATTGCATTTCGAATAGGTGCCTTGTCGGGCTGAGGTTGCTGGCAGTAGCACCCCGAGGGGTACCCTATGAGAGATGATCAGCTAAAACACTTATTGCATTTCAAATAGGTGCCTTGTCGGGCTGAGGTTGCTGGCAGTAGCACCCCGAGGGGTACCCTATGAGAGATGACCGGCTAAAACACAGAAATTCTGAATAGTGTGCCTTGTTGGGGTGAAGTTGCTGGTAGTAGCACCCTGAGGGGTCCACTATGAAGGATGACTGGCTAAGATACGAGATTCTGATTAGAGAACCTTGTTGGGCTGAGGTTGCTGGTAGTAGCACCCTGAGGGGTCCTCTATGAAGAATTAAAGCAATGAACAGCAAAATTAAAGCAATGAACAGCAAATTAAAGCAATGAACTGCAAATTAAAGCAATGAACTGCAAATTAAAGCAATGTACAGCAAACTAAAGCAATGAACAGCAAATAAGCACAACTGAGTGATAGAAACTGCATTGTATTAGGTTGATTGCATTGTGTGTTGTCGCATTTGTCGCCCTACTTGCTAAGCGTAAGCTTACGTGTGTGTGTGTGTGTTCTGTGGTGTAGGTGACGACAGGGGTACAGGTTAGAGCTACGAGGAAAGCCAGGGTTGGGACGCAGTCGTTGATGTACGCGGTATGCCGGTGCGGACAATTGTCGGGGCGTCTCGGCCATAGTCTTTGGAGATGTGGGTTTAATATTTTGGTGGTTATTGTAAATGTTTATTGTTGTATATAGTTAAGTTAAGGGTAATAGGTCGCCCTAACCTGTGGATTTTCTACATTTGCGGATGTTAGTATTTTAGTTTCCCATTTTTCTATTATTGGAGATTTTGTATGCTGGATAGTGAGTGATTAGCTGAGTAAGAATATTCTGGATCTGGTTGGGAATTGGTTTGTGTGCAGGTACTTAGCATTTTTGGAGGCGCCATTTTCAGGCGTTACTCTGCCGAAATTTTCGGGGAAGACGCCGTGGTGCTTAGCGGTTAGGAGTAAGGGTAATTAGCGAGTCTAGGCCTAGTTTAAATTATGTTTCAACGTGGGTTTGGTTAGCAAAGTAGCGCACCGAGTCAGGGTGGGTTCGGGGGCGTTACATAGTGTTTACTGTGATGCATCCAAAGTTGGTCTGGGGTGTGTTTTGATGCAAGAAGGCAAGGTTGTGGCGTATGCCTCCAGACAGCTGAAGAGTTATGAGCAGAATTACCCCACTCATGATCTGGAATTAGCCGCGGTTGTTTTTTGCTTTGAAGATTTGAAGACATTATTTGTATGGTCAACAGTGTGAGGTGTTTTCTGACCATAAAAGCCTGAAGTACATTTTCACTCAAAAGGAATTGAATATGAGGCAAAGACGTTGGTTGGAGTTTGTTAAGGATTATGACTTTGAGATCAGGTACCACCCGGGTAAGGCTAATGCCGTAGCTGACGCATCGAGTAGGATGTCGATGACAATGCAGCCAGCAGTGTCAACCATGTCTACACCTTTGAGGACGAAAGTTCAGAAGTTTGAATTGGAAATAGTTTCTGAATTGTCTGAATTACTTGCAGGAGTAACTATTCAACCAACCATCTTGGATAGGATCAAAGAAGCACAACAAAAGGACTCGAAAGAAAATAGTAGTGTGATGAGCAAGTTAAAGGACGCCTCCTCTGAGTTTAGTGTAATACCCGGCTTTACGAGATATTAATATTATATTATATGATGACATTTTTGTAAATATGTCAAAATAAGTCCGTTTTGCAAAAGGAAAGCGTCATTAGAATCCTAATTATTAATAGGAATTTTAAGGAAATTATGAGAATTTTCGAAGTAATAACGCTATATTTCGAGTAATTACGTTTTTCGTAATATAAAAGACGTTTTAGTAAAAAATAGTAAACGATGTCCGATTTGCGAACGGACAGTTTTAATGAATCTCAAATAATAAGTTGGACTTATTGGTGAAATAAGGAGATTTGGTGAAAACGAATAGTTAGCCGATTAACGAAACAAAGGACGAAACGAATATAAAAACAAAGGAAGGGCGAAATAGTAATTTACAAAGTTTATATTACTTAAAACCACTTAACTCTTTTCTTCTTCATTCTTCATTTCCTTCTCTGTTTTCACGAAAATGCCAGAGAGCATTCTCCTCTCCCTCACGGCGAGTTCTCCACTTCCGACCTCCGTTTTTCCTCCGATCAACTCGTTTCTTCCGTGCTTTCTCCTCCTCTCGCAACCCTAGATACGAATCTATGATTTCGGAACGTTAGTTCTCAGTTTCCATGAAGTTTACCGTTAGGTTTTTTTCGTTAGGGTTTATGTTAGAAATCCGATTTAGGGTTCGAAATCGATAGGTTTGCCGTAATTAAGGATATAGTGGGCGTATTGAACGTTATTGGACAAATTTAATCGATTTAGGATGAATGTTAGATTTTGTGAAAATTCGAGATTTAGGAAAAACTCGTAATATGGATTTAAGGTGTCGAGCATGTATTGCTCGACGAAATAGCTCAATGAATTAGATTAAAGCTTTAGGAAATTTCTTTAGTTAAGGTTTTGTCAATTTGGACGTTTAGAAGCTTAAACTCGTTTTAACGTCGATGTTGTATTTTTGCCTCAGACAAACAACGCTCGTGGACGGAGCTTGAGCCACAACGGACACGAGGTAAGTTCACGTGACTTGCTTTGACCGATGGGTCTACACCGTACGTCGAGGTCGTTTCGAGAAATTTGACGACGTGTTTGTTTAATTTGTTTTGGATGGGTAGTTAGGACTAGTTTATTTTTATAGATTATGCTGTTATCGTCCTGATGGTATATATGCGCTTGTTTACGTTTATATTGAACTGTTCACGCATCACGTGTTTTAAAAGAGCATGAAAATGAATTTTCGCACGATGTTTTAAAGAAAATGACGATGTGGCCTGGAGAGGGGCTTTGATCTATTGTGAAGATCGACTACGGGTTTGTCACAATACCACATCTAACACATACTCATAAAGTTATACAGTTATAGGTCATGCGAGATGGGGCTCAGGCACGGCTGTACGTGTTGTAAGCGTGTACCCCCCTCCTGTAGCTGGAAAGAGTAGTCTGACCGCTGGATGTGCTCTCTCCGGTTAGGGGGATGAGATCTTGGTGACACCCACAGAGTAAAGATAAAGAAAATGCTGCACGATTTCTGAACTCATATGGATAGCATGCATTTACATTTAAGAGAGCTTGCTGAGATTTTTATCTCATAGGTGTCTGTATGGTGTAGGTGACTTCGACATAGGTGAGGACGAGATCCCTCCACCTGAGGAGTGATGCAGTTGATGGAGGATGGTCGCGGGAGTGTGTTGGCGCAGTCGAGGCGTATTTTGACCCGTGGGACTCATGGTTAGGTGTTTTGATGGTTTTCGAGAATTGTCGTGTGGATGGTTGTATAGTTAGAACATTTTAGGATGCTTGGTTCTAATAGTTGATAGGTTTTAAATGTTTTCGGAAATATATTTTATAAACCATTTTGTTAAGTTTTTATGGAATTGTTGATGATTTAAAATAGGTTGATATACTCGGTTTTCAAACGTATCCATGCAAATTGTTTTCCTGAAAGTTTAACGTGTATATCGGTTGTGAAATTTAGGAAATAAGAAATGAACGATGTTACGTTAGAGTTTAAGGAGAAAATGTATAGAAGTGGATATGTGCAAGGGATGAGAAATGAAGAAGGAAAACTCTCTGGAATCGAATTCCAGAGAGCAAACCATGGGATCGCCGCGCTCTGGAGAAAAATCCAGAGTGTGCAGCGATCGGTCGCTGCCAGCGATAGAACGCTGGCCAGCAATCGCTGCCAGCGATCGATCGCTGAGGCAGCGATCGCTGCCAGTGATCGATCGTTGGGGCATCAATCGCTGCCAGTGATCGATCTCCTGAATTTGGAGATCGATCGCCCCTCCCCTTTGGTCACGGCTTTGATAGTTTTGCCCTCCCACTTGTTTTAGTTTTATTTTAATAGTTTTCCTTAATTATTTTAAGTTTTATTTAATTAAATTATGTTTTGTTTTAAATGGTTTAAAAGTTAGATTTCAATTCCGATTCAGATTCTGCTTAAGGTTAAGTTAAAGTTTATAATGATGACTTTATTGGGATAATAAGTGTAAAAAAAAATAATAAATAAAATATGTACAGGAAATTGGGTACAGTATTAGGGTCGCTACATTAGTCTCTCCAAGGACGGTATTCTAAGATTTAGAAATCGATGGTACATCCCGAGTGATGAAGAATTACATAAGATGATTTTGGTCGAGGCACACTCGTCCCCATTTTCTGTACATCCTGGCAGAACCAAGATGTATCGGGACTTAAAGTTAGTTTACTGGTGGCCAAACTTGAAGAGGGACGTTGCTAAGTATGTAG
This sequence comes from Begonia masoniana, assembly GCA_022432975.1. NCBI lineage: Eukaryota > Viridiplantae > Streptophyta > Magnoliopsida > Cucurbitales > Begoniaceae > Begonia > Begonia masoniana. The sequence continues at coordinate 24,212,613 of CM039512.1, read as the reverse complement.
AATCATGTTTGGTTTGCCAACAAGTCAAGGCAGAGTATCAACGTCCAGGAGGTGCCCTTCAACCCCTACCGATCTCCGAGTAGAAGTGGGAACACATCGCCATGGATTTTGTTGTGGGGCTGCCTAGGACAACTAAAGGCCATGATAGCATTTGGGTTATAATTGACAAGATGACAAAATCAGCTCATTTCCTACTAGTAAGGACAACCTACACGATGGACCAGCTAGCTAATCTTTATGTTCAGGAAATCATCAGATTGCATGGTATTCCAGTGTCTATTGTCTCCGATCGTGATCCCAGGTTCACCTCATGCTTTTGGAAAAGTTTACAAAGTACGCTAGGTATAAAGTTATCCTTTAGCACTGCTTTCCACCCGCAGACTGATGGACAATTTGAGAGGACTATTCAGATACTCGAAGATATGTTGAGAGCGAGTGTGCTAGATTTTTAGACATCTTGGAGTCGACATTTGCCCCTAGTTGAATTCTCCTACAACAATAGTTACCAGTCCACTATCGGTATGGCACCTTATGAAGTACTGTATGGCATGAAATGCAGATCACCTTTATATTGAGATGAAGTTGACGAAGCAAAACTCTTAGGTCCTAAAATTTCGCAGTAGATGTCAAACAAGATTGCCACAATTAGGAAGAGGATGATGACTGCTCAAAGTCGACAGAAGAGTTATGCAGACCAAAGAAGGAGAGATATTGAGTTTGCTGTCGGAGATGAAGTTTTCCTAAAAGTTTCACCATTCAAGGGAGTTTTAAGATTTGGCAAGAAGGGAAAGCTTAATCCGCGATTTATTGGACCATTCCTTGTCTTGGCAAGGATTGGTGGTACAGCTTACAAACTGCAATTGCCTCTATCATTGGAAAAGGTTCATAATGTCTTTCATGTGTCAATGTTAAGGAAATGTATACAAGATCCGACACATGTTGTTGAACCAACTGAAATCGATATCGAGCCGGCGCTAATGTATGAAGAGAAACCTGTAAGGATTATGGAATCTCAACTAAGACTCTACGGAACAAAAAGATCCCATTGGTAAAAGTCTTGTGGATGAATCAAGGTATTGAAGAAGCTACCTGGGAGCGGCAACAGGATATGCTGGATAGGTATCCAGAGCTTTTTGTTTGACCAATTTTTGAGGACAAAAATTTTGTTTAAGAAGGGGTGGATGTAACACCCGACAATCCCGGCCAGGTGATCTTCTTAACCGAATTAACTGTCACCTTTATTTTTGGTCCTTTGATTTGAATTTAATGCCAAGGCTTATTTGATTTCTAATTGTGTGGTGGCAGAATTGTAATTTTGAGGGATTACAATTGGTATAAATAGAAAATGGAAACCTTAAACCTCACTAAAACCTCACTGTAGCCGACACATTCACTCTCGGTGATTTCTCTCTTCTCTAGAGCTCTCTCTCTCTCAGCCAGCTACAGCTCCTTTCGGCGACTGATTCTTCAGTCTTCACCTCGACAAATTCACACCCTAGGTAAGACTCGACAATGTAGTTGCTGGTTAACCATTTTGAGCTCTATTTTTCAGCTAAGCTCTGTAGTTTCGAATTCTTCAATAGCAGAGTTATTTTAGTGACATTTCAATCTGCATTTAGTAATGACATTTTTGATTCGAATCTGGACATTAAGATAATCGACTGTGTACAGCTGCTAGGTTGAATCTGATTATTTATGATCTGAAAACTGAATCCACGCACACAAGGTGCTGACTAGAGAACCTAGAAGTACAAATGAGTTAGATTTTAGGATAACTATTGGTTAGGACCTTTAAGATTTTGTTTAACTCTGTAATGTGAAATGTTCTAGGTGAAGAAGATTGCACAGAAGTGCTCCATTTGCTAAGAAAACCAGGTAAGTGAATCTGTAGGATTACCCGGCCGTTAGGGCCCTACATCACGAGGGTATTAGTTAGAAGCTGTTTTTGATGTTTAAAGGTTATCTGAGCTATTGTCTGTCAGTTATGATACTTGAACTGATAGAATAATTCCTGTTAGATGTATGACCTGTTCAATAGAATGATGAACCAAGAGTATCCTTGCTCATGCATCATGGATGTTTCTCAAACATATGAAAATGTTTTAAGTGCATGTTTTCTCTCATGAACAAGATATGAATATGAAACCGATGCAACATGGATTATGAGAGGGTTGGGGGCGGTTTGGCGTATGTCACTGTCCATAAGAGGGACCAAGAATACGACCCGCAAGGGACTGTGTACACTTTCACTGTCGAACCCCCTTTACCTGCACAAATCCTCCCTTAATCCATACATCGTAAATGATGAATATGAATGATGAATATGAGCACGAACATGAACAAGTACAAGAAAAGACTCATGAGAATATATATTTTCTTTAAACTGTGCATTCATGCATACATGTTAGCATTGCATTCCTTACTAAGCATTAGGCTTATAGTTTAAACCTTATGATGTAGTTGAAGAATTAACAGGTGAGGACTCTAAATTTGGCGAAGATGACTAAGGCTGGTTGTTGGATGGTGCTTAGGGTGACAGTGCGTGGCTGGAAAAGGCGATTATGACCCGTGGTTACTGCTCATGTGATGTCAGTAAGGATTACGAAAACTGAGATTAAAGTAGGATGAGTTTTCTCATGTCATTAGATACTAGAATATGACTGATACAATTTCTAAGTAGGATGGGGTTTCTCTTAAGAGCGTCATTTTTTTGATATTACCTGTTTTAGCTTCTAAGCTCGAGAATGATTCTGAGAATTTATATATATGTGATGGTCTGTTTTAATGAAGTCTTCCGCTATGCATACTCAGATTGAGTTTATGTTTAAGTCCGAGCAGGATTATATTGTCCTGATAAGAGCGTGTGAAAATTTGGATGTCGTCTATGGGTAAATGTCAAAGGTGTTTGCCCACCGATGGATGTTTTCTGTCAGTAGAAGTCGTTTAATAAGTTAAAGTTTCCTGTCTTTAGGGTAAAGTAATCGGATGATGTGAGTAGTGCTGCTTTGATCGGATGAGTAAATCATCCGGCTGACGTCATCGGCAAGAGTAGTTTAAACTTTATCGTTTTGTGATCGGATGATGTGAGTAGTGCTGCTTTGATCGGATGAGTAAATCATCCAACTGACGTCATCAGCAGGAGTAGTTTAAACTTTGTCATTTTGTGATCGGATGATGTGAGTAAAGATGAGTAATCGGATGATATGAGTAGTGCTGCTTTGATCGGATGAGTAAATCATTCGGCTGACGTCATCGGTAGGAGTGGTTTAAACATTGTCGTTTAGCTATCGGTGGAAGTAAGTATAAGGTTCGTCTCCTTGTGTTTTGGGTAATGTTTAAGAACCACGTGCATTGCACATGCCCATCGAATGAAGTCTTAATGTGTCACGTGGGATACGCATGTCAATCAGATGATGTTATTTATTCCATCGGATTGAGTGTGTATAAGTTTTTTCGTTTAGCGATCGGATGAAGTCTTAATATGGCACGTGGGATACACATGTCGATCGGTGGATGTCTACAAATCCATGCAGCCCCGCGAGCGATGAAGTGGTGAGGTCTGAGGGCACCTTCCTTCTACCCGATTGTATTATGAAATCAATGTCTTAGTTTAGTCGCTCTGCTCTGCGACTAGTTATGCCGACAATTTTATGGATGAGTCGAGTGTTGAAGAGTTAGTTTCATCAGATATGACTATGGTTTAAAGTTCTTTTGTTAAAAAAAATGTGCAGAGAGAATATTTAGAGTAAAAGTTCCACGAAAATATGAATTAGTCTCGGTCCTTAACGGAGTCGTGACAGAGAGTATGTTTAGGTGCGCCAACATTGGAGAAGGAGACAAGGTTACGTTGACAACGTTTCATTTGGCTGGTGATGCTCAACTCTGGTGGGAAACAATAGAGACCACCACTGATGTTTTGGCGATGCCTTGGTCACAATTCAAGGACATTTTCTATGAGGAGTATTTTAACAGCACTGTCCAAACTGTAAAGAAGTTGGAATTTATGAACTTGAAGCAGACAGGGTCTGTGGCCGTGTACAGTAGGCAATTCGAGTCTCTGTCCAGGTTTGCTGGACATTTTGCTCACAGGGACGAGGATAAGGTGTTCAAATTTGTGCATGGGCTGAAGCCAGAAATTTACCGAGGAGTTAAATTTTGTGGTATTAAAGGCTTGACATTCAGTGAAGTTGTGTCCACTGCTCTGGAAGTGGTAGAAGCTGAAAGGAAGTGTGCTGGACCAAAGGAGGTCCCATAAAAGTTTGTCCAGCCACACCAACAAAGAGGAATGAAGAGGCCTAGTGAAGGCCAGAATAGCCAAGGAACAGGAGGGAAGATACAGAATGTCAGGAAATTTCCCCAGTGTCTTAAGTGTTTGAAGAACCACCCGGGCGAGTGTAGATTGAACTTTGGGAAGTGTTTCAACTGTGAGGAGGTTGGACACACGATCAAAGAATGCCCGAAGCCTAGAATCACCAGATGCTACAATTGTAACAAGGTCGGCCATATTAGTAGAGACTGCCCAGCTTCTAAGAGTGGCCCTGCTATGATTAAACCGAGGATATTCTCCATGATAGAGTCGGGTGAGGAACAGCCCGCTGTTGTATCAGGTACTATATTGATCAACTCTATACCTACTTTTACTTTAATAGATTCTGGTGCAACACATTCTTTTATAGCGTCTACGTTTGCAGTTAAGTTAGATGTACAGTCTTCGCCATCTGAACATGTGTTTAATGTCACGTTACCCTCTGGTGAATGCATGCACTCTAGCTGAGTGATACTTAATAGTGTGGTGATAGTGGGAAACAAGAATTGAACTGCTGATCTCATTATTATGGATATAATGAGATTTGATGTAATCCTAGGAATGGACTGGTTGTTTAAACACCATGTCACAATTGATTGTAGGACTGAAATAGTTAGCTTCCAACTCCCTGGTAGTTTGAAACATACATTTCAAGCTTCAAAGAAGAGTAAGGAAATGTCTGTGATGACATCTATTAACACTAGACCTTCCCCATGTGGAGAGTACTTGTGCTTATTAGCTAGCGTTTTAGACACCCAACTTGTAGGAAAAGAAAATCCTCAAAATGTCTTAATTGTCCAAGACTTTCCTGAAGTATTTTTAGATGACCTTCCTGGTTTACCACAAGATAGAGAAATTGAATTTGTTGTAGATGTTTACCCCGGTGCCGAGCCCGTGTCTAAAAATCCATATAGACTAGCACCAACAGAACTTAAAGAATTAAAGAAGCAGTTAGAGGATCTGTTGGAGAAAGGGTTCATACGCCCTAGCTTTTCACCGGGGTGCACCTGTCCTTTTTGTCAAAAAGAAGGATGGATCGATGCGGATGTGCATTGATTATCGGGAACTAAATAAGCTAACTGTCAAAAACAAGTATCCATTGTCAAGGATTGACGATTTATTCGACCAACTTAATGGTGCAAGAGTTTTTTCTAAGATTGACCTTAGGTCCGGTTATTACCAGTTGAAAGTCAAATCTGAAGATATCCCAAAGACTGCCTTTCGCACAAGGTATGGACATTATGAGTTTTTGGTTATGTCCTTTGGATTGACAAATGCACCGGCAGCCTTCATGGACCTTATGAATAGAGTGTTCCATGACTATTTAGATAAATTTGTCATAGTGTTTATAAATGACATCCTAATCTATTCTAGTACTAAGGATGAGCATGCCAGACACTTGAGCTTGGTGTTAGGATTACTAAGGCAGCACCAACTTTATGCTAAGTTTTCCAAATGTGAGTTTTGGTTGGTCAGAGTTTACTTTCTTGGTCACGTGATCTCTGGAGATGGAATATCTGTCGATCCAGCCAAGGTTTAAGCAGTTAAGGAGTGGCCCCAACCGAAGAGTGCTGTAGATATTCAGAGTTTCCTTGGATTAGCAGGATATTACAGAAAATTTATTGAAGGATTTTCAAAGATTGCAACACCTCTCACCCGGTTAACTAGGAAAAACATTAAGTATGCATGGACTGAGGAATGCGAATCCAGTTTCCAGACTTTGAAACAGAAACTGACCAATGCCCCAATATTAACCCTTCCTGTCGAAAATGGTAAATTTAGCATTTACTGTGATGCATCCAAAATTGGTCTTGTATGTGTATTGATGCAAGATGGCAATGTAATAGCTTATGCTTCTAGACAGTTGAAAACACATGAGAAGAATTACCCTACACATGACTTGGAATTAGCTGCAGTGGTATTTGCACTTAAGATTTGGAGGCATTACCTGTATGGACAAACTTGTGAAATATTCTCGGACCATAAAAGTGTGAAATATATCTTTACACAGAAGGAATTAAATATGAGGCAATGTCGATGGTTGGAATTCGTAAATGATTATGATTTTGAGATTAAATACCATCCTGACAAAGCAAATGTTGTGGCAGATGCGTTGAGTAGAGTGACAACTTCAGCCTCAGCCTTGATTCTTGACGTACCATTAGCCCTAGAGACTGAATTCCAAAGGTTTAATCTAGAAGCAGTATCCTGTGTATCAGCTATGCTTTCAGCCATAACCTTAAAGCCTAAAATTCTAGAAAGAATAAAAGAAGCTCAGACAAATGATGTAGAGTGCAACAAGTACAGATTAAGCATAGAATCTACTGTTAATTCAGATTTCAATTATTCCAATGATGGGATCCTTAAGTTTAGAAATAGATGGTTTGTTCCTACCATTAAAGAACTTCGAGATGAGATTCTTTCTGAAGCACATTCTTCTAGATTCTCTGTTCACCCTGGGAGTACAAAGATGTACAAGGATCTTAGACAGCATTATTGGTGGCCAAGTATGAAAAGGAGTGTGGCAGAGTATGTAGGATCATGTTTGTGTTGTCAGCAGATTAAAACTGAGCATCAGAGACCCTTAGGAACATTGCAACCCTTACCAGTTCCCGAATGGAAATGGGAACAAATAACGATGGACTTTGTTGTGGGATTGCCTAGAACAGCAAGGGGACATGATGCAATCTGGGTAATAGTTGATCGATTAACCAAATCTGCCCACTTTGTGCCGATGAGAATGACTTACTCGATGGATCAGCTTGCTGAATTTTATGTGCAAGAGATGGTTAGGTTACATGGAGTTCCAGGTACCATAGTTTCAGACCGAGATTCTAGATTCACATCTAAGTTTTGGAAGAGTTTTCATAAGGCTATGGGTACACAGCTCAACTTTAGCAAAACTTTTCACCCTCAAACAGACGGACAATCCGAGAGAACTATTCAGACCTTAGAAGATATGCTCCAAGCATGCATATTAGATTTTCAAGGATCTTGGAGTAAATATTTGTCATTGGTGGAGTTTTCTTATAATAACAATTTTCAGGCAACTATTGGTATGTCCCCGTATGAAGCACTGTATGGATGAAAATGCAGATCACCTTTGTACTGGGATGAAGTTGGTGAAGCATAGTTGCTCGGTCCTGACATTGTGCAACAAAATGTTGAGAAGGTTGCCCTCATCCGGCAGAGGATCTTAACAGCTCAAAGCCGACAGAAGAGCTATGCTGACAGAAGACGCAGAGAATTAGAGTTTGAAGTAGGTGATGAAGTTTTTCTTAAGGTATCACCATTCAAAGGAGTTGTGAGATTTGGTAAGAGAGGCAAGTTGAACCCCAGATGTAACGACCTCAGTAGGGCCGAGACATAATTCATGACTTTCTTAATCATTTAATTATTACTTTTTGTATCATGTTCATTATTAGTATTATTTTTATCATTATTTTTTTTTTTTTTAAAAAGACTTAGAACTTAGTACTTGACTCGCGGATAACATATCATCTGACAAAACCAAACCATCCAAAACTCGACTCTTTCATTAATCTAATAACTCTTTAGTCCACAGAATCGAGCGACTATGCTTGGTTATCAGTTCCATGACATAATCGGGCAGAAAAAAAAATGCCCTCAGATCACACGACGGCATTCTGCTCGGGCTGCATGGGTTTGCATGCATCGGCTTATAGGGTACACATCTTCCGATTTGTCACGTGTCCTCTGCATGACTCAATTATCGTTGCCCAATAGAAGACATCTTCCGGTGGGCACGTGCATCTCTCGTGACTCATTAAACATCACTTGACATAAGCGATACACTACATCGCCCGATCGCTAGACGACAAAACAATACTTACATCATCCGGTATTTGAAATACACTACATCGCCCGATCGCTAGACGAAAAAACAATACTTACATCATCCGGTATTTGAAATACACTACATCGCCCGATCGCTAGATGACAAACAATACTTACATCATCCGGTATTTGAAATACACTACATAGCCCGATCGCTAGACGGCAAACAATACTTACATCATCCGGTAAGAGACATCATCCGGTAATCAACAAACATTCACCATCTACCGGTGACGTCAGCCGGATGATTCATTCATCCAGCTTCTATCATTCAACTCACACCGGTGATGTCAGCTGGAGGATGCATTTATCCGACTTCTATCACACGGCAGTAAAACACGAAAACCTTCAAGCAACTCATACCGACAGAAAGATAACCTGACCTTCACAGATCTCATACTTTGTAGACATAAACGTAGGCAAACATAAATCATGGACTCATCTTGAATACATGTAGCGGAAGACTTAGTTAAAACAACTCGTTCTATATCCTTATAGACATTTTCAGACTCAGTAATTAAACCAGACAATTTCAAAAGCTCGATGTCTTAAAATAATCTCATCCTACTTAGACTTCCATATTTATAATCATCACTAAAATTATAAGAGCATTAACCAGTGGGTCTTGTTCGCCATCCAGCCACAGAATTGCTCCCTGAACACCTTCCAGCAACCAAATTTAGACATCTTCATTAACTTTGGAATCCTCACCTGATACTTCGTCACCTACATCATAAGGTTCAAACTATAAGCCTAATGCTTAGTAAGGAATGCAATGCTAACATGTATACGTGAATGCATAGTTGCAAGAAAACCATGATCATGTTCGTTTCATGCTCTTTTCCTGTTCTTATTCGTATTCTTGTTCATCACTTTCATCATATGGATTAAGGGAGGATTTGTGCCGTAAAGGGGGGATGACAGTGCAAGTGTACATAGTCCCTTTCGGGCCGTATTCATGGTCCTTCTCTTTGGACAGTGATATATGCCAAACCGCCCCCAACTCTCACTTAATCCGGTTGTATGAGTTTCATATTCATTGTCATATCTTGTTCATGGGAAAAACATGCTCATAAAACATTTTCATATGCTTGAGAAGTAAATCATGATGCATGACATAGATGCTCTTAAATCATCAGACTATAGAAAGTATCGTACCAGCACAGTCGACTTCATAGACTCTACCAGAACGTCACATAACAAAACTCTCAACATCCATAAATCATCCAAGTACGAGAAATCTTACTAACACAGAACAAACATTAGACAACTGAAACTAACTTAATATCCATGTGATGTAGGGCCCTATTGGCTGGAAGTCTTAATAAATTCACTTACCTGGTTTCCTTAGCAATACTCGAGCACTTCACTTCAGACTTCTTTACCTAAAACATTTCACATTACAGTATTAAGTAAAAATCCTAAAAGTTCTAACCAAAAGTCATTCTAGAAATAATCAGTTTCAACCTAATAACTAGTCACAGATTACGAATGCCACTAATATTTCACTGCCAAAGAAGAATCCGAAGCTACGAGTCTTAGCAGGGAAAACATAGTTCTAAATAGCCAATCAGTGACTACATTATAGAGTCTTACCTAGGGTGTGGATTGTTGGGGCGGAGATTGAAAATCGGTCACCGAAAGGAGCTGCAGTTGGCCGAGGGAGAGAGCTTTGGGGAAGAGAAAAATCGCCGAGAGTGAATGCGTCAGCTACAGTTTGTTTAAATGGGGTTTAAGGTTTCCATTTCCTATTTATACTTGATCCATCCATCCTTAATTACAACCCTGCCACCCAACCTAGTTTCACTCAACTTGCAATAAATATGTCTTGACATTAAATTTAAAATCATAAAGGTTAATAAAAATGGTGATAATCAAAATGGTTAAGAAAATCACGTGGCCGAAATTGTCGGGTGTTACATCCACCCCTTCTTAAACAAAATTTTCGTCCTCGAAAATTGCTTAAACAAAGAGCTCCGGATATTTGTCCAGCATGTCTTGTTGTCGTTCCCATGTGGCTTCTTCAATACCATGATTCATCCATAAGACTTTCACTAGATGAATTTCCTTATTCCTCAGAGTCTTAACTGCAGATTCTATAATCCTTACAGGCTCCTCTTCATACAATAGTGTCGGCTCGATTTTGATATCCACTGGCTTAACAACTTGTGTAGGATCTCGTATGCATTTTTTTAACATTGACACATGAAAACATTGTGAACTTTTCCCAGTGATAAGGGCAATTGTAGTCTATAAGCTGTGCTGCCGATCCTCTCCAAGACAGTGAATGATCCAACGAATCGTGGATTAAGCTTTCCCTTCTTGCCAAATCTTAGTACTCCTTAAAAGAGTGAAATCTTTAGAAAAACTTCATCTCCAATAGAGAACACCAGATCTCTCCTTCTTTGGTCTGCATAACTTTTCTGTCGGCTTTGTGCAGTAATCATTCTCCTCCTAATAATGGCAATCTTGTCTGACATCGGCTGCAAGATCTTGGGACCTAGGAGTTTTGCTTCACTGACCTCATCCCAGTACAAAGGTGATCTACACTTCCTGCCATACTATTCCTCATAAGGTGTCATACCAATGGTGGACTGGTAACTATTATTGTAGGAGAATTCCACCAAGGGTAAGTATCGACTCCAAGATGTCTGGAAATCCAGCACGCACGCTCTCAACATATCTTCTAGTATCCTGTAGTTGCAAGTCGTCGTCGCCATTAAAGTTCTGGAGTTAATGCTGAAAACGACGTCACTGTAGCTTCGCGGCTATTTTAAAGTCTGGCAGAAGATCACCAGTTTAAACAGCTTCAAAACAGATCGCCACGTCATCGGCATATGTATCTTCAACGCCATCGGTAGATGCAACACGAATAAGCTATCGGCATGAGCAAGCTTTGAACTTCATCGGCATAATGCATCTTGAAACTTCATCGGCAGATGTATTCTGAAAAGTCATCGGCAGATGCACCTTGAAAGTTCATCGGCAGGAACAGCTTGAAAGTGCTATTGGCAGATGCAGCTTGAAAGCCATCGGCAGATGCATCCCAAAAGTTATCGGCAGATGAGGGCTTTGAATTCCATCGGTAGATGCACCTTGAAACATTGTCGGCAGATGCATCTTGAACTTCATCGGCTTGATGACTCCATCGGCAGATGCAAGTTGATATGTCATCGGCAGATGAAGGCTTTGGAGACCATCGGCAGATGCAGGCTTTGAAGACCATCGGCAGATGCAGGCTTTAAAGACCATCGACAGATGCAGGCCTTAAAGACCATCGGCAGATGCATGCCTTGCACACTTAACCAATATTATTAGAATACTTAAATACCCTTTTCAAGGGTATTTCCAAAGGATTGAAATCAAATGTATAATTCAATATTCTCATTCTTTTAAACATAATCAACATAATCAAATTATTTACTTATCATTAAAAAAGCATCATCAAAAACATATTTAGACTTAAACTCTATTTAAGTCAACAATCTCCCTCTTTTTGATGATGACAAGATACTTATGTAAATTTGATTAATGGTTACTCTCCCCCATAATTCTAGCTCCCCCATAGCACATGTATATATTCTAAAAACAAACACGGAGCAACCAGAGTTTCACAACCATTCTTATATCGAGATTTTTTTCAGATTTCCAAAAACATAGTGACTGAAACATGCATATTATCCAGCAATCAAATATATTCTCCCCCATTGACATTATAAAAAACAATCAGAGAGACAACAGAAATAATGGATTCAACACAGTTCAGAAAAACATCAGAGTAATTACTGTAGAGAATCAAGAGAGGTGTATACATGAAATCAAGTCTTTTATTTAAAGAAAGCTACAAAATGTGACTAAAAAGCTTGGCTAATCCAAGCAGGCACTTCACAGTTTGAATTAAGATAAGCATCTACAAGTGCTGGAAGTGAGTGAATATCAAGAGAGAGAGGGGGCTGATAAGGCACGAGGTCCAGGCATGGAATAGTCTCTGGCTGAGGAGCAACAGAGGTAGAGGGGCCTTGATACACCACCATGTCCATACATGGAGGAGTGTCGACAGGAGGAGCAGCAGTAGACGCGTCAGGAGGAGAGAATGCAAATTCAATCTCCTGAAGATCCAGTGTCGTGAAACGCACATCTTCAAAAACTTCAGGCCGGGAAAATGGAAGAAAGAGATCTTCATAGCAAGCCTCTGAGACATCGATTGAACAGGATGGATCAAGGTCGGGTGCAGGAGTCAGATTGTCAATAGAGGTTCGGAATGACTCAAGTTCCCTGACAACCATGCGCCTGTCAGCATCCACTTTTTGAGTCAGCAAACCAAGACTAGTATCTAAATCAGTACGCAAGACTTGGATATTCTTGGCGAGCTTGGCATCAAGAGATTGATCAATCCTACTTTCAATGGAGCTAAGAGTAGTCTCAATGCGGTCAATAGAGGCTTTCAGCTCATTATACTGAGATGCACTCATCGAAGATCTCCTCTGATAAGTTAGAGGAGTGGCAGGTGGTACTGAGGGAATGGGTGAGAATACTGGTTCTTGAGGAGTGAGGGAAATATGTGGAAGGGCAGGTAAAGGAGGTGAAGGGATTGGGACTTGTGAAGCAGTTGTATTTGGAGGAGGTAATTGGACTGGAGGAGGTGGTTGGACAGGTGATGGAGGACCAATATCCTGTTGGATTGGAGATGGAGGAGCAATATCCTGTTGGATTGGAGATGGAGGAGCAAGAGGCAGAGCCGGTAATAGAGGGGCAGGTGGAGGAGATGGTGGATTCACAGGAATGAGACGAGACACAGATGAAAGAGTAGAAATTGCCTCAGAAACAAGTGCTCTTGAGATAGGGGCACGACGCCTTCGCACAAGAGGAGGAGGTTGGAAACTAGATGCCTGTGATTGAGAAGGAGAATTATTGAAAGCAGGTATCTCAGATTCATCCTCACCCTCAACAGTGGACTCCTCTGGCAGGCTGAGTTTTCTCTTCCCTTTCTTGGCAACTACAGCCTTAACAGTCCATTGCTTAGAAGCATCTAGAACAAGATTCCCTGTTCTTGTTCTCTTAATTCCCATTTTCTTAAGAGTGGTTCAGGAATAGTAACTTGAAGGTTGAAGACGGAAGGGGTCTTCATCCTCTGGAAAAGCAACCTCAAGCTGCATAAAAATCTTCATGAGCAGCAGATTGTAGGGAAAAGAGGTAGCCCGGGATGACACTGCTTGAATCATCCTTCGCACAACAATAAAACCAAGATTGAAGGGAGTCTTGAAGTAAATTGCAAACAGAACAAAAAACTCCATCGCACTGATCTCATCGTGATGACCACCCTTAGGGACAATGTTGTACCCAATCATTTGATGAAATAACCTGGCCCTTGCGGTCAGGTGTTTGCCTTTAAGAGGATCAGGAGTGTGATTGGGGTCATTTACTATAAGCCGAAGAAAACTCTCACCATCAGATGTACCAAAGAAAGGAAGCTCAGTGCCAGATACATATTTATAAGGGCAGCTATCCAAATGGGAGACTTCCAGAAGAGCATTAATGTACTGGGGAGTGATTTCTATGTGTTTGTTATACACATAGCTCCTAATAATGGAGAAATCAGAGGTGAAACTAAGATTGGCGTAGAACATTTTTATGGCTTCCGGATAATAATAGGACTCTACATTGAACAGACCTAATAACCCGAGATCCTTCAAGGGTTCAATAATGTCCATCCCAGCTAAATCATCAAAATCAATCCCTCGACTGGGTATAAGTGATTTGAACTGATAATCATCGTGATACCTTAATTCCGCAGCTTTAGTGAAAAAGTAGAGAGAGGGTCACTCTTGTGCTCGTGGAATCACGCGTGGAGGACGAGTTGAAGTCTTAGCCTTCTTCTGAACCGCGGGAAGATGAACCCTAAAACTCCATTGAAGGAAGAGAACTTGCGAGAGAGAGAGAACTGGTAGGGTAGGAGATTTTCTGAAAGAGCGCGAAAATGTGAAGCGACTTTGAAAAGAAGCAGAGTTTAAATGAAAAAGGGCATCGCCTGACGAGATGAAGTCACACGTGTAAGACAGATTAACCCGATGGGTCACACGTGTCGGTAGATTAAGGATGCAAATGCATCTTCCGATGTCTACAGAAAAACACAGCATCTACCGATGCCTTCCGATAGACATGCATCTTCCGATGCCTATTGAAGACTCAGCATCTACCGATGCCATCACAGAAGGAAATGTTCTAACACTCAGGAATTTCCAACAGAGGAATAAACTTAGTTTTTCTCAACCCGAATGAGGCCTAGCCTTATTCTAATACTGTTGAATGTCTTTTCATCCAAAGGCTTGGTAAAGATGTCAGCTAGTTGATCAACAGAATTGACAAATTCTAAAGATATATCACCTCTCTGAATGTGATCTCGAATGAAGTGATATCTAACATCTATATGCTTAGTTCTAGAATGCTGAATAGGATTTTTAAAAATGTTGATGGCACTGGTGTTGTCACACTGAATAGGAATCCTATCATAAAACAGATTATAATATTCTAGAGTTTGCTTCATCCAAAGCATTTGTACACAGCAACTGCCTGCAGCAATATATTCACTCTCAGCAGTTGACAATGCAACAGAATTCTGTTTCTTAGAATACCAGGAAACTAAAGATTCACCAAGGAATTGACATGTTCCACTGGTGCTTTTCCTATCTACTAGACTACCAGCATAGTCAGAATCTGAGTATCCAATCTGATCAAAGGAAGTTCCCTTAGGATACCATAAACCTAAATCATAAATCCCACTCAAATATTTGAAAATTCTTTTTACTGCAGATAAATGAGACTCCTTAGGGGCAGTCTGAAATCTAGCACATAAACAAACACTAAATAGAATATCTGGAGTACTTGCAGTCAGATATAACAGTGAACCAATCATACCACGATATTTCTTGATATCCACACTTATACCATTTTCATCCTTGTCCAATTTAGTAGTGGTACTCATGGGAGTTCTAGAGGATTTGACAGACTCTAAACCAAATTTCTTAAGGAGTTCCTTAATGTACTTTTCTTGACAGAAGAAAATTCCATCAGGAGTTTGATTAATCTGGAATCCTAAGAAGAATTTTAACTCCCCCATCATACTCATTTCAAATTCACTTTTCATGAGGGAGGAAAATTCATTACACATGTTGACATTAGATGATCCAAAAATAATGTCATCAACATAGATTTGTACTAACAGAATGTCATTACCCTTTTGCATGGTAAATAGAGTTGAGTCGGTGTTACCCTTTTTGAAATTCCTTTCTTCAAGGAAGTTCCTCAACCTATCATACCAAGCTCTAGGAGCCTGCTTAAGTCCATGAAGAGCCTTCTTAAGTCTATACACATAATCAGGTTTTGCAAAATCTTCAAATCCTAAGGGCTGCTCTACATAAACTTCTTCCTGAATATAACCATTTAAAAAAGCACTCTTCACATCCATTTGAAAGAGTGTGAAGTTTTTGTGGCAAGCATAGGCTAAGAGCATCCTAATTGACTCTAATCTTGCAACAGGTGCAAAGGTTTCCTCAAAATCTATTCCTTCTTCTTGATTGTAACCTTTAGCAACCAGTCTAGCCTTATTTCTAAACACAATCCCATTTTCATCTAATTTGTTCTTGTAAACCCATTTAGTTCCAATAATGGAATGATCTTTAGGCCTTGGAACAAGTTCCCATACCTTGCTCCTTTCAAATTGATTCAACTCTTCTTGCATGGCCAAAATCTAATTTTCATCACCCTTGGCTTCTTCAAATTTCTTAGACTC
This sequence comes from Begonia masoniana, assembly GCA_022432975.1. Classification (NCBI taxonomy): domain Eukaryota; kingdom Viridiplantae; phylum Streptophyta; class Magnoliopsida; order Cucurbitales; family Begoniaceae; genus Begonia; species Begonia masoniana. Next base: position 24,196,660 of record CM039512.1, on the reverse strand, counting down.
TACTTGTGAAATGAATGCCACATTGGCACAGAGATTCCTAAGAGAAGCTCTAGTCTTAACTCCTAAAGAAGGGTCACCTAAAACTTCATCTATTGGATGATTTTTGACATATTTCCAATCTTTAGGAAGAGCAGGATTTTCATCCTTGACAGGAACAATTTCTAGAGATGTAGAAGAAGGTTCTATTGGATTTTCTACTTGAGGAGAATCACTTGGTTTTTCTAAGGAAAGGGAATCTAGTTGATTATCCAAAGAATCATCCTCATCCACATTGATTGTAGGTTGAGGGGACTCATCAAAGTTAACATGAACAGATTCCTCTACAACTAGAGATCTTCTATTGAATACTCTATATGCTTTACTTGAAAGAGAATAACCAAGAAAAATTCCAAGATCAGCTTTGGAATCGAATTTTCCTAAGTTATCCTTAGTGTTGAGAATGAAGCATTTACTACCAAAAGCTCTAAAATACTTAACAGAAGGAGTTTTTTCACTCCAGAGCTCAATGGAGTTTTCTCAAGAATAGGTCTTATTGAGACCCGATTAAGCACATAACAGGCTGTTGTAACAGCTTCAGCCCAGAAATACTTAGGAAGAGAATTCTCATTAAGCATAGTCCTAGCAAGCTCTTGGAGAGATCTATTCTTCCTCTCAACAACACCATTTTGCTGAGGGGTCCTAGGAGAAGAGAAATTGTGCTCAATTCCATACTTGAGACACAAGAGTTCGAATTTTTCATTTTCAAATTCTCCACCATGATCACTACGAATAGCAATAATGGTGAGTTCCTTTTCATTTTGAACTCTTTTCCTAAAACTAGAAAAGGTATCAAAAGTCTCATCCTTTGACTTCAGAAAATGTACCCAGGTGAATCTAAAGAAGTCATCTACAATAACAAAGGCATAGAATTTGCCACCTAGGCTGGCTATATTGGAAGGATCGAAGAGGTCCATATGAAGGAGTTGGAGAGGCTTAGAGTTGAAATTGCATTCTTCGATGCAAAGGAACTTTTGATTTGCTTACCCAATTGACAGGCATCACAGACCTTATCCTTCACAAAGGATATCTTAGGGATTCCTCTAACTAAGTTCTCCTTAGTAATCCTAGCTAAGGTATCCATTCCTACGTGCCCTAATCTCATATGCCAGATCCAACTATCATTTGAAGAATTCACAGCAAATCATTTTTCATCAGACACAGCAATATCATATAAGTCAATAATATAAATATTATCTTTCCTATAGCCAGAAAACAGAATTTTGCCATTTGAAGCATCTTTAATTATGCAAGAATTTGACTTAAAAATCACTTTATATCCTTTATCACATAACTGGCTAATACTAAGTAAATTATGTTTTAATCCATCAACTAATAAAACATTTTCAATAATAGGATTAATGTTGTTACCTATGTTGCCAATGCCAACAATTTTCCCTTTTTGGTTTCCACCAAAAGTAACACTTCCTTTCTTTTTGTTGACAACTGCAAACTTGGTTGAGTCTCCTGTCATATGCCTCGAGCATCCACTGTTGAGGTACCACTGGTTCTTTTCAGGAGAGCACTCAACCTGCAAAACAAAGATCAGGTTGTCTTCTTAGGTACCCAAATCTTTTGGGTCCTAGTGTTAGGCCTGGTTCCCTTAGGAACCCATTTCAGTTTACTGCCAGATTTTATATTGTTTGATTTTAAGGGACACTCAAAGGATTTATGTCCTACTTCGTTACATGCATGACAAGTGGACGGTTTAACAAAGAAATTCTTGAAAACTTTTCTTTTATTGAACTTATCATAACCTAAACTTGCCTTATCATGAGTAGCTCTATGATTTCCTATCAGCAGAGTTAGGTTTTTGCTACCATTTGAGAACCAAAGAACAAGTTTATTCAAAGACTCATTTTTCTTCTTAAGTTCTGAAACTTCCTTTTCATGCTGATTACACTCATTGGCATGCTTTTCTGACATACTGACATTTTCCTTTTTCAACAGATTGTATTTAGTTTTTAGCATGTCAAATTGTTTAACTAAATCATTAAATGCATCAATTAATTCTCCATCATCATTATCGCTTTCACTATCACTTAAAGTAGTGGCAGAAGAACTTACCTTATCCTCATGTGCCATGAAGCACAGGTTGGCTACTTCCTCATCTTCTGAAGAGGAGGTGTCACCTTCACTGTCATCCCAAGTGGCCTTCATAGCCTTCTTCTTGAATTTCTTGGGATATTTCTTGGCCTGTGGACAATCAGCCTTCATGTGACCCAGCTTTCCACATCCAAAGCATGTGATTTCCTTCTCCTTGTGAGATTTCTCAACCTTTGGAAATCTCCTTCCTTACATTCTTTTTCTTTGGAGGAATTTGTTAAACCTCCTTGTAATGAGGGCAATATCTTCATCATCATCTTCTTCCTCAGATACATCTTGTTTACTGGGCTTTCATAGCAATATCTTTTCTTTTTGTAGCCTCTTTCTCCTTAAGGTATTCCTTCTCATTTGACCTCATTGTGATCTCATGTGTCATGAGAGATCCAATGAGTTCCTCAAGTTTTAGAACCTTGAGATCCTTTGCTTCCTGTATAGCAGTCACCTTTGGCTGCCAGCTTCTTGAAAGACATCTGAGGATCTCCCTGACCTGTTCTTCACTAGAATAAGATTTACCAAGAGCTTTCAAATCATTAGTGATGTTAGTAAATCTTGTAAACATGGAAGAAACAGACTCATCCTTAGGCATAGAGAATAGTTCATACTCATATATGAGCATATTTAATTTACTCTCTTTCACTTGATTTGTGCCCTCGTGTGTGACCTCTAATAGGTGCCAGATCTCTTGGGCACTCTCACACCCTTGCACTCTATTAAATTCGTCTCTATTCAGAGCACAGTACAGGGTGTTTACTGCCTTGGCATTAAGGCTCAGATTCCTCTTATCTGTATCATTTAGTTCATGTGAAGCTTTGGGAAGCCTAATATCATTTTCTGTTTTAAACGCTATGTATGGACCATTTTCTATATTATTCCATATGTCATAGTCCATAGCCTGAACATATATTCTCATCCTAGATTTCCAGTATACATAATCATTACCCTCAAAGAATAGAGGTCTGGTGGTAGACTGACCTTCCATTTGTGTAGAATGTGTGTTGAATGCCATTTCAAAAATCACAATATTTTCTAGATAAACTACTTAGACAATGTTACACCTCGCTCTGATACCAATTGTAGGATCGAGATTGTCTAAGAGGGGGGTGAATTAGACCTTTTTAAAATTTTCTTAATTGCTAAACACAAGCAGTCAATCAGTAACAGTAAGAGAGAGAGAGAGAGAAAAATCAACACCAGATTTTTTACGTGGTTCGGCCAAACCTTGCCTACATCCACGCTTCAAAGTTCACCCCTTGAAGATCCTTAACCTTCTCCTCAGTGAGAAAAACAGATCGGAATTTCGGGCTCCGATCAACTGCCGTTACAATTCAGGATTGAACTTCACGGGCGTCAATCCACTGCCTTATACACAATGTTGAGTTCGTAAATGGAAAGCTCAAACTACACTCTCACAAGGATTGAATCTCAAGTTAAAATCGAGAGGTGTAGAAAAATTATACAGAGTATGATAAAATTTCGCAAGTTAGGGCTCAGGAATTCAAATTGCAAAAGTTGTATCTTCGTGCTCTAACCTTGGCTTAAATACTCTGTCTTCAGAATCGGCTTGACTTCAATGCTCCTTATCCAATAATAGAAACTTTGTTACCGTTGGAGCAGCTTTCGTACAATTTCAGGTAGCCGTTTCCGTCTGTAGTTGCAAGTCGTCATCGCCATTAAAGTTTTGGAGTTAATGCTGAAAACGACGTCACTGTAACTTCGCGGCTATTTTAAAGTCTGGCGGAAGATCACCGGTTTAAACAACTTCAAAATAGATCGCCATGTCATCGGCATATGTATCTTCAACGCCATCGGTAGTTGCAACACGAATAAGCTATCGGCATGAGCAAGCTTTGAACTTCATCGGCCTAATGCATCTTGAAACTTCATCGGCAGATGTATTATGAAAAGTCATCGGCAGATGCACCTTGAAAGTTCATCGGCAGGAACAGCTTGAAAGTGCTATCGGCAGATGCAGCTTGAAAGCCATCGACAGATGCATCCCAAAAGTTATCGGCAGATGAGGGCTTTGAATTCCATCGGTAGATGCACCTTGAAACATTGTCGGTAGATGCATCTTGAACTTCATCGGCTTGATGACTCCATCGGCAGATGCAAGTTGATATGTCATCGGCAGATGAAGGCTTTGGAGACCATCGGCAGATGCAGGCTTTGAAGACCATCGGCAGATGCAGGCTTTAAAGACCATCGACAGATGCAGGCCTTAAAGACCATCGGCAGATGCATGCCTTGCACACTTAACCAATATTATTAGAATACTTAAATACCCTTTTCAAGGGTATTTCCAAAGGATTGAAATCAAATGTATAATTCAATATTCTCATTCTTTTAAACATAATCAAATTATTTACTTATCATTAAAAAAGCATCATCAAAAACATATTTAGACTTAAACTCTATTTAAGTCAACACAACTAAGAAGTTCTCACCAAACAAAGCCGTGATGGGAGGATATTGGGCTACGACCCAATTCCCAGAGCGAACAATATCTACAAATAGTATCAGAGCCTGTACCCAATCAAAAATGTGGTCAACGAGGACGTTGAGCCTTCGAGGAGGGGTGATTGTGATGACCTAGATATGTACGTATGAGTATGATGGCTGCACGAATCGGAACCCGGATGGTGGTACGTCCGCGCGGGCAAACCAGAAGATGACGGGTCGTAAATGGAATAGAAATTGGTCCAACAAGCTCTCCTGGACTGACCGCTTTTAAATTAGTAGCAAAAATTATATTTCATTCAGCCAAGAAGGAGATAGTGCAAAATAGTCGAATAAAATAGTGATGATCAATTTGTGGAAGAATGCAGTCACCTTTGTTAGTTATATTAACTATGCAGCTCTCATGGACAACATCAACTGGTTAAATACGTCATCTAACAATCCTCTTAATCATCTTCTTAAACAATGGAGGAAGTAAATCAACCTCTTTGTCTCAAATTATATATGGTGGATTTCTTTTATTGTCCTGTTGATAAGAATATACAACTAATTAGTTTTAAAATTTTAGTCGATTTTCTTTATAGTTAAAAGATATAGAATGAGTACAAAAAAAAAAAAAAAAACATATCAGTGCTTACTTGTAACAACAACCAAATTGCATTACCATGCGTCTTATCCACACATCTACTTTTGAGAAATGGAATATATTGTTTTTGCAAAAAGAAAAAAATCAATGACCTTGTCACATCAACTTATAGTTTATTATAACTACTCTATCATTTAGGGTAAAGTGCAATTTAATCCCAAAACTATGGTGAAAATGATAATTTTCATCGTAAACTTCATAGCGACAAAAAACAACCGTAATATATAGATAATGGGCAATTCACCCCCTATCGTGCCATTTTCAGTTAGAATAGAATGTTTTCGTCACGTGCTCTATTTTACTACCTAATATGCCCATGCACTATGTTTCTCTCCTCGCCCTCACTCTGTTTCTCTCTCCTTCCCTCGCTCTCTCCTGGGTTGTTTTTGTGGTTTAACCATGTAGTTTATGTACGCCGACCTCAAATTCCTCGATACGTAAATGTACCTTCCCATGTAGCTGTAAAGCTCTCTTATCCACCTCAAATGGCATTCCAATATCTGGTTATTGTCTTCGTCCCAGTACACCAAATGCTGGATTTTGTATAGGTTTCCTACTCTGTGTGGAAATGGTAGCTTTGATTTTGATATTTTTGTCCATTATTCCTCCATACGGGATGAAGATCAATATTTCGAATCCTTCGTATTCGTTTATCAGCCTCTCTCATATCCCTTTCAGTCTCGATTTCGACATTGGTTTCGTCACGTAGTATGATTTTGTGTTGAAGTATCTAACCGAGGCCTGCGTTTTGTTAGTAGAACGTCCAACGACCCACTGTAGGGGAAGCCGGCAAAGTAGAGGATCGACTCTATCCAGCTCATTTCGATGCAATCTTCTTCCTTGAAACCCAGAAAGCTGGTATTCATCAGAGGAATTGGGCTTTCTCTTCTTTTGAGGTATAACAAGTTGAAGGACGACGTGACCGTCCGATTTCTAGTTAGGATGCTGTTTTTGCTCTCCAATATAAGCCGAGTGAAGAGATTCTCAGAAAAACAGAGTTGGGAGAGAGCGAGGGAAGGAGGGAGAAAAAGAGCGAGGGCGAGGGACATATCGGGTAGTAAAATAGGACACGTGACGAAAACGTGTCATTTTAACAGAAAATAGTACGGTATCCATACATTACGGTTGTTTTTTACCATTATCGAAGTGTAAGGTGAAAGTTGCCCTTTTCATCATAGTTTGGTGGCCAAATTGCACTTTACCCTTTCTTTTAATTCATAGTTGTTTTAAAACATGAAAGAATAAGGATTTTAACCTCTAAGTCGACCTTCTTCGCCCATCTTTTGTATCCTATAAATGTAATCCACAATGGTATTATGTTCATGTGCATTGAAAACTTCAATGTGAAACTCAAGTTCTTGAAGAATATTAGTAGATCTTCCATATACTTTTTTCATATAAACAAACTTCTTCATGTGAACTCTCGAAAACCTAATATACTCTTTTTCTTCTTAACTGAATTCACCTATCTTCCAATCAAAGACTGAGGCAATCTCATCTCTTAACAAAAGATCAGAATTTGTATGGTCAATGACGTCCAATTTGTTCATTAATTTTGCTCGCAAATGATAAGAATGATATGATTTTCTCCTTGATGAGTGACAGTATTTATATATTCACTACAATTAAATAGATGGAATTTTGATCTTTCATCATAAGAAAATCTTTTTGCATATCTTTCTCTTTTAATATTTATTCACACATTTTTCCAGCGTCTAAAGTACCTAAACGAAGACTATTCTTTTGAAAAACAGAGGTTTCTGGTTTTTTTTTTTATAATCAATAATCTCCATGTACTTAGTTTGTTGTGAATACCATAAAAGTCTCTTGTACATCTAAAAACAAAAAAAAAAAAGTTTAATTTTTAAGCCTACTAATGTATAACATGAACATTTTTTTTAAGAGACAAAGTTTCAGAAATGTAAAATCTAAAAAAATATACTTTAAATAAATGGGGTAAAATCCATTTGTTGGAATCAACTATCGAACAAGTGTAAAAAAGGGATTAAATTTTGATTTTGTGTGAAAAATGACTCAAAGTTTACGAAATGGACAAAAACTGACTTTGCGGCAAACCGTGTACCATCTGCGGGGAGTGATCTGAAGAGAACTTGTTGCCGCGTGCAGAGAATGGCAACCTGTTCCCCCGAGGGGGCATTTCAGAGGGTGAAGACCCCCCGCGAACATGAGGCGCACGTGTACGTGGGGGGTCTACACCTCACAAGTGCCCATGACGGAGAACGGTTTGCCGTTCTCCTGATGCGGCAAATCGTCCTCCGTCAAACCCGTGATCAATTATTGGCTGGATCACGGGCTGAACTGCGGAGAACGGGTTGCCGTTCTCCAAGCCTATTTAAAGGCCCTCTCCCCTTCTTTTCTCATACCACCTCCTACTCTTACCGTAGTTTAATTTATGTTGTATATTTCTTGTAATATACTCTTCTTCTTAGTTTTTGTAATTTACATTTTATTAGTTGATTTTTTTGTAATGCACTCTTTATTTTAGTTTCTTGTAATTTACTCTTTAGTTGATTATTGTTATGTAGTTTAGTTTAGTTTAGATTATTTGTGTACTGAATCTGAATGTTTGGTATATATTTGTGATCTTAATATGCAGAAATTGTTTGAAAATAGCTATATGGGAGTCATAAAACAAAGGGTAAAATCTATTTTTTGGACTCAACTATCGGATGAGTGCAAATAATAGATTAAACTTTGATTTTGTGCGAAAAATGGCTCAAAGTTTACGAAATGGACAAAAACTGGCTTTGCGGCAAACCGTGTACCATCCGAGGGAGGTGATCTGAAGATAACGGGTTGCCGCGTGCAAAGAACGGCACCCCGTGTCCCTTCAGGGGCATTTCAGATGGTGAAGATGTAACGACCCATTTTTCCAGTAAGATATTGTCCGCTCTATGGATTGTGTCGTAGCCCAATATCCTCCCCTCAGGCTTTGTTTGGCAAAAACTTCCTAGTCGGTCACCCAACCTGGTACTACTCTCGCCGAAGTACTTTTAACTTCGGAGTTCTTATGGGATCCATTGTCAATTGTGCTCCAAAACGCGTCTTACTATTTTTGGGAGGATCTCCTTACATATGTTTCATTTTCACATACTTCCCCAAGCGATGCGGGATTGTGACGACCCCTTTTTACGACCCGTCACCTTCCAGTTCGCCCGCGCGGACGTACTGCCATCCGGGTTCTAGTTCGTGCAGTCATCGTACACGTACTTACACATCTGGGTCATCACAATCACCCCCTCTCTCGGGAGCCCAACGTCCTCGTTGGTCACATTTTCGATTGGGTACAGGCTCTGATACCATTTGTAACGACCCCTTTTCTCAGCAAGATATTGTCCGCTCTAGGGATTGGGCCGTAACCTAATATCCTCCCCTCACGGCTTTGTTTGGCGAAAACTTCCCAATCGGTCACCCAACCTGGTACTACTCTCGCTGAAGCACTTTTAACTTCAGAGTTCTTATGGAATCCGTTGCCAATTGTGCTCCAAAACGCGTCTTACTATTTTTGGGAGGATCTCCTTACATATGTTTCATTTCCACATACTTCCCCAAGCGATGTGGGATTGTGACGACCCCCTTTTTACGACCCGTCACCTTCCGGCTTGCCCGCGCAGACATACCGCCATCCGGGTTCCGGTTCGTGCAGCCATCGTACACATACTTACACATCCGGGTCATCACAATAATGCATGCCAGTAATAAAATCAATGAATGAGTATCAAATCTCAAAACCATTCCCATATTATTAAATCTCTTCTCATTTTTAGATAGATCGATCGGGCTAACTTTTAAAATAAAGTAAGTGTATATAAACTATGCCCTCGTCATCCAAACCATACTACATAGTCAAGTGTATAGTGAAAAAGGAGATCACGCAAGGATCCTCCGAAACAGACCACAAAGAAAGACCGCTATAACATTAGGCAAGACCTCATAGGGAAAAGAGATATAGTCAACCACCAGGGGGATCATGGTTGGCATACCCTAGGCCTCGTGAATCACACGGTATCTCACCAGGAGGGAATCAACGATCACACTACCCTGAGCCCTTAGGAACACCGCACAAGGGACTTATCATACCGGGAGTAATAACGAACATACACTAATCAGGTCAGGTAACAGGGCTAACATAGCTCAAAACCCAGGGCTAGCCAAAGCTCCTAGCCCACAACTCCACATGCAAGGAGTTTAACAAGAGGGAACTCAACCCGGAGAGAATCAACAACCACTCATCCTGGAGCCCTATCCAAACAAGTGTGGAGAGTACCACGGCAACCCTCAAACACGAGTGCATCTGGACAGAATCCCCTGATACTCTCAGCGTACGGGCCCAGCCAAGAGTGCCAAACGATTACCTCTAGAATCAACTCCAAATGGCAATACAGAAAACCAATCCACAAATAAAAACCCAACAACATAGTATAATGATCAATCTCAACTCAAACCCGTCGGCAAGGCAAGAAAACATGGCAGTAGGCAGTCAAATCAAGTCAAAAGTATACATGCCTATCTAATGCAATATACTCATGTTTTTAAAAAAGCCGACATCAATATCGGTGGTAATCCACCAAAATAATATATATGCATGTTATGTAGGTATATTGCAGAAAGTATAATAACTCATACCACCGAGGCGAGTCCGCCTAACTTCAGTGGTCCGTGTCTCCTCGAGGATCGTCTCAAGGTCTACAAAATTCTCCGAATCTGGGAGTCAAAACAAGTTAGGAAACCCATTAAGATCCAATTGGGTTGATAAACGATATAAACTACGAACCGAGGCAAAAAACGGACCCAAACGGCTTGAGTTGACTTTTGATCAAAAGTCAACATTTATTCAAAGTCAACAGTCAAAAGTCAACTATTTACTTTGACTGATTGGTTCGGTCCAATTCGGTTCGGGTTCTGTTCCAATCTGACCGGTTTGGGTCGGATCAATCCATTTGGGGTCGGATCGGCCCGACCCAACTCGGTTTGGCTCGGTCAAACCCGGCCCAACTGGGTTCGAATCGGACCTGGCAGAACCCAACTGGGTCCAGGTCAGACCTGGCCCAGAAAGGCATTGGGTCTGGGCCTGGCCTAGCTCGAATTTAGTCAACCCGGCTCGGGCTGGGCCTGACTCAGCCTTGGGCCCGAGTCGACTCGGCTCAGTGCCTGAGTCAACTCGTCCAACGACGGCCGAGCACCAAAACCCGTTTTCCGACCTGTTTTTCGACCAAAATTCGTTTTCAATGCATTTCTCATTTCCATTCCGGTCGATTCCAGCCAAAAACACCAAACAATTGACCATAAATCACATATTGACGAAACCTAAAAATCCTGAACCTTCTCGGACAAAAATGAGGAGAAAGAGAGCTTACCGTCAAAAGCACCCTTTAGCAACGTTGATCTACTCTTCGAGACGAAGCTTTTGACACCAAGATTGCGTCGAACGATAGTCAGAATCTCATCGGCCGATTTTCCTCTTCGCGGTCGTCTCCCTCTCTCTCTCTCTCTCTCTCTTGTTCTGCCGAACCAAAATAAGGTTTCTTAACCTTATTTTAATTCTTTTCTTTTATTTCATTTATTTTATTTTCTTTAAATTTTATTTTAATTTCTTTAAATTTTATTTTAAATCTTTTAAATTTTATATTAAATTTATTAAACTCATTTAATAGATTTTCAGTTTCTAATTTAAAATTCTCAAACACTTCGCTCGACAATTTGGGATGTTCTACTCGGGTAGATTTAATCTACTTAAATTGTGCAAACGTCAACGTCTAAATTTTTAATTTAATTCCATAAATCTTACGTACGTGACACACGTGATTAAAAACTTGTACGTCGCACGTTTCTAAAAATTTGAACGTTCAGACTTAAATTCTAACTTAAAATTCACGAAAAATTTATTCAGAAATTTTATTTATTAAAATTTTGGCAGATTTTACATTAGCGTTTCAAAAGTTTATTAAATATTTAAAGTCATGTGTATAAATATAAGTGCATTAGCTTAAACACAATAGTAATTTTCTCTCATTATTGTTGCTTCATAATGAGGACAAAGATTTTGTACCAAGAAATAAAAATTAAAAAAATAGAACCGTTCGATCTTTCCCACGTCATCCGCGCAGATTCTTGTTCGACGGCTGAGATCTAAGTTGCTTGCTGTCTGCTGAGCTACTGGTAGAACCTCTCGCTCTCTCATGATCATCATCATCTCTGGTCCTTTTCAATTTCAGGATTTGGTTTCTTAACCTAACAGACTGCAAACACTTTTCTGAAAGTACGCCTATGAGTATAACGGAGCCAGAAACGGAACTTGAAGAGGAAGAGGAAGTTGAGGATTTCGGCTGCGACGAAGGATTTGGGGAAGACGACGGCGACGATCATGATGACGAGACCAATTGAGAAGAGAAATCATTGAACAAATAAAGAAACAGAAATGTAGATTGGAAATATACAGTAATAGTACTGAAAAATTTAAAAGAAGAAGAAGAAAATCAGAGAGTACAGCCGCAACATACAAAGAAATAGCAGAGCATGGTAACCAACGCTACCGATTCCAGAACCATAACAAGCGCCAACAACAAATCCTCAACCAATGAGAAATCGAACCTCTGAGAATTCCAGGCCGTCACAATTCGAGAAAAATCGAAGTCCGGCCACCGGAATAAGGATGAAGGAAGTGAAAAGTTAAAATCCGGCCACCGGAAAGTGAGATCGTACCAACTCATACTCATACCGGTCTTCCTCTTGGATGGGAAATTGGAGCTCTAGAAGAATCGCTCCTCTGACCTCTACTATATATGCCTGCCTTAGGCTGGATTTTTGAGCAATAATTGATTGATATTTCGTTTTCTATTTATTATTTATATATTTTTAATATATTTATATTTATAAATATGGTCGAGTCGGCAAGGATCCAACTTTTGCGATAATAATTCATTACAAACTAAACTCAGTCTTCCCGCAATTAAGACATTGTCGTTAATTTATCTGTTATATTCAGACTTTATATACAATGTTTGCGATTTAAAGATAGAGTGAATTTAGATAACAGTGATTAGTTAAAATTATTATACCCCAATGTTTAAGATCCAGTATCCAAAATTTCAAACTCGACCAAATTGTTCGTGTTTAACTATCAGTTCTCACTTCGTATCTAAAACTCGACCGAACCGAAGGTACCCACCCTTGTTCGACATCGAATATATAGACTCTTTAGCTACCTTTACTATTTGTACTAGTCATATTCCCTTGATACCTCGAGATATGGTCATAAGTTGGTTAAGCATACTCGTACAATGAATTCAAGAAATAATCGCTAGATCTAGCACTTGGTTCATTCAAAAATAACAAGTCTTGTCGTCCATGTGTTTTTTTTCGACGTATTTGGTCTCATAATCTACCATTTGTAGGTCTTTTGTTCTCACGAGATTGACTGTCACGTATCATCTTTGACGACTCACTTACCTTCGAACAACACAATATTTGAGGAAAATGCATTTAAAATAATGTTGTTTTGTTTATTTATTTTCCATCGAATAAACAAAACAAATGATTCCGAGTCTTAATTTATTTTGTTACGTGGTATTTTTCCGATTAATATTCTCATAGTTTGAATCATATTTTATTTTGACATTTATAAATATTTTTCTTCGAGAAGATGTCATAGCTGGTTGGTTTTGTTATTGTTTTAATTAATCTTCATAATTGATAATTTTTATCTAGTAATTACTTTATTTAATCTCACAAAGAAAACAAAACCAAAAAAAAAAATTAAAATTAATTTGAATTTAAATGTTTTAACATTAAAACAAAAAAAAAATGTAAGAACTAGAGTAAAATCCAAAACCTTAAAGATGTTATATGATCGAGTCTAAGCTTAAAAGATACCGTCTGTAATGCCCGGCTTTACAGGATATTAATATTTTAATGTTGATGGCATTTTTGAATATATGTCAAATCAATTCCATTTTGCGAAAAGAAAGCGTTATTAAGATCCTAACAATTAATAAAGATTTTAAGAAAATTTTGGGAATTTTAGGAGTTTAACACTAATTTTACGAGAATTACGTTTATCGTAATATAAAGGATACTTTGGTAAAAATAGTAAACGGAGTCCGAATTGCGAACGGACAGTTTTAATAGAACCCTGATAATAAGTTGGAATGTTTGGTGAAATAAGAGATTTTGGGAGAAACCAAATCGTCGGTTAATTAACGAAACAAAGGACGAAACAAATAGAATATAAGTGCAAAGGGCGTTATAGTAATTTGACAACCCAAATTTAATAAAAACACACTTGACTCCTTTCTCTTCTTCCTCATTCGCGACTTCTCTTTGGCAAAACCTCCAGACGACATTCTCCTTCACGGCGACTTCCATTCCAGCGCCGATTTCTCCTTCGTTCGGCTTTCGTTCTTCGTGATTTCTACTCCTCTCGCAACCCTAGGTATGAATCTATGGTTTTAGAGCGTTATATTTCGGTTTTCACGAAGTTTAACGGTTAGGGTTTCGTTTAGGGTTTTGTGAAAAATGCGATTTAGGGTTTTAAATTGATAGGTTTACCGTATTTGTGAGTATGTTGAACGTATTAAATGTTATTGGACGAAATCTAGAGTGAATACGGTGTTTAGGTTGAAAACCAGATATTTGAAGCTTGAGAATCTCCGTCAATGGAGTTTAGAAATTTACGAGCGTGAGTTGCTCTGTAAAATGACTCATTGAGCTAAGTTAGAATTTTAGGAGAATTTACTTAGTTAAGGTTTCGTTAAATTTGGATGTTAAACGGTTTAATCTCGTTTTAACGACAACTGTTGTGTTTTGCCTCAGACAAACGACGCTCGTGGACGGAGCTCGAAGTTCAACGCACGCAAGGTAAGTTCTCGTAACTTACTTGGCCGAGTGGCCTACACCGTACCTCGATGTCGCGTTGAGAAATATTGAAGTTTATTTGTTTATATGCTTTGGTCGGGTAGATAGGGTCAGTTCTCTTATAGGTTATGCTTTTTATAGTCTTGATGGTATGTATGAGGCTTGTTTACTTTATGTCTTTAACTGTTCATGCATCACGTATTTTAAAATAGCATGAAAAAGTATTTCTGCACGTTTTATGAAAGTGAAATGGACTAATGCAAAGAGAATACGTAATCTGTTATCTGTTCATGGGAGGTGGGGCTCAGGCATGGCTGTCACGGATTTGTAAGCATGTACCCCCCTCTCTAAATGAAAAGTGTTGTCCAACCACTGGAAAAGCACTCTCCATTTAGGGGGATGAGACCTCAGTGGCATCTCTGTATCTGTTATCAGAACGATCTGTAATGTTAAGTAATCTGCATGATTTCTAGACTTCATACGCACAGCATGCATCTGCATTTACGAAACTTACTGAGCCTTTAGTTCATAGTGTATCTGTATGGTGTAGGTGATATCGAGACAGGTGAGGACGACGTTCCTCCTCCTGAAGCATGAGTCCAGTTGAAGAAGAATGATCACGGAAGTGTGCTGGCGCAGTCGAGGCGTTTCATGACCCGTGGGGACGTATGTAGGTATTTTGGGTTATTTTGGATAGAAAATGTTTAAGGAAAATATTTGTACAGATAGAACATTATAGGATGTTTGGATCTGGAGTAGTTGATAGGTTTATGTTTTGAAGTTTTTAAACATTTTGGAAACTCGTTTTTGTAAATGTTTGGTATTAAGGAAATCTCAAATTGACCATCGGTTTGAGGGTGAAAAACAGTGCTGAAAGACAATTTTGTTCCTAATGTGCCTTGCAAACTTTGCCAAAATCTTGAGGTGAATCTAGGATCACGATCGGAGATAATAGACAAGGGGATCCCATGCAATCTGATAATTTCCTGGATGTACAGGTTAGCAAGTTGTTCCATTGTAAAAGTAATTCTTACTGGTATAAAGTGGGCTGATTTTGTCATTCTGTCAACCACAACCCAAATACTATCATGTCCTTTGATTGTCTTTGGTAATCCTACCATAAAATCCATGGCAATGTTCTCCCACTTCCATTCAGGGATCGGTAAGGGTTGAAGAGTACCTCCTGGGCGTTGGTGTTCTGCTTTAACTTGTTGGCATATCAAGCATGACTCTACAAACTTGGCCACATCCATCTTCAGGTTTAGTCATCAGTAATGTAACTTCAAGTCCCGATACATCTTGGTGCTACCAGGATGTACAGAAAAGGAAGATGAATGTGTCTCAGCCAAGATCAACTCACGCAACTCCTTATCACTTGGAATGTACCATCGATTCCTAAATTTCAAAATACCATCGCTGGAGAGACTGAACTCGGAGGAGGCGTCCTTTAACTTACTCATCATGCTACTATTCTCCTTCGAATCCTTTTGTTGTGCCTCTTTGATCTTGTCCAAAATAGTTGGTCGAATAGATAAATCAGTCAGTAGAGCTGGCAGCTCGGGAACTATTTCCAATTCGATATTCTGAACTTCATTCCACAAAGGTACAGACATGGTTGATACCGCGGGTTCCATTGTTGTTGACATTCTGCTTAATGCATCAGCCACAACATTGGCCTTACCCGGGTGATATTTAATTTCAAAGTCATAATCTTTAACAAATTCCAACCGACGTCTCTGTCTCATGTTTAATTCCTTTTGAGTAAATAGGTATTTCAAACTTTTATGGTCGGAAAACACCTCACACTGTTGTCCATACAAATAGTGTCTCCAAATCTTTAATGCAAAAACAACTGCGGCTAACTCTAAATCGTGAGTGGGGTAATTCTGTTCATAACTCTTCAGCTGCCTAGAGGCATACGCCACAACCTTACCTTCTTGCATCAAAACACACCCCAGACCAACTTTGGATGCATCAAAGTAAACAATGAACTTTCCTTCTTCGGTTGGGAGAGTCAATAGTGGGGCTGTTGTCAACTTCAGCTTAAGTGTCTGGAAGCCATCTTCACAAGCTTCAGTCTAAGAGTACTTGGTGTCCTTCTTTGTTAAATTAGTTAAAGGCTTAGCTATCATAGATAATCCCTTAATGAACTTTCTATAATAATCTGCTAGACCAAGGAAACTGCGGACTTCACTGGCATTCCTTGGCTGTGGCCAATCCTTAACTGCCTGAACTTTGGTTGGATTTACTGATACACCTTCAGCAGAGATGACATGGCCTAAGAAGTTGACCTTATCCAACCAGAACTCACACTTAGACAACTTGGCATAGAGTTACTGCTGTTTTAATGTTGTCAAAACCACTCTTAAGTGTTCCTCGTGGTCAGCTTTGGTCCGTGAGTATATTAAGATATCATCTATGAACACAATTACAAACTTGTCCAAGTAATCACGAAACACTCGATTCATCAGGTCCATAAAGGCTGCAGGTGCATTGGTTAACCCAAACGACATCACAAGGAATTCATAATATCCATAACGGGTCCTGAAGGCTGTCTTAGGTATATCACTCTCCTTAACCTTCAATTGGTAATAGCCCCAATGTAAGTCAATCTTTGAAAATACTTTAGCTCCTTGAAATTGGTCAAACAGGTCATCAATCCAGGGCAAGGGGTATTTGTTCTTAATTGTCAACTTGTTTAGCTCTCTGTAGTCAATGCACATTCTAAGAGAACCATCTTTCTTCTTAACGAATAGGACAGGTGCACCCCAGGGAGAACTACTAGGGCGTATAAATCCCTTGGCAACTAATTCCTGCAATTGGACTTTTAATTCCTTCAGCTCAACAGGTGCCATGCGATAAGGGTTCTTGGATATAGGTAATGCCTCGGGATATGTATCAATTACAAAGTCAATTTCTCTATCAGGTGATAACCCGGGCAAGTCGTCCAAAAAGGCTTCAGGAAACTCTCAGACTATAGGAATATCTTGTACTTTTACTTTATCCTTCACCCGAACATCAACTACACTAGCTAGATAACTCTCACAGTCACTTTTCAATAACTGTTGAGTCTCTAGAGAGGATATAATTGGTATTTTACTTATTTTTGGGATAGCTTGGAATGTATACCGATCTCCATTCGGGGGTCGAAATCCAACCAAACCAAACCTACAACTTATTGTGGCATAGTGTCTGAATAACCAATCCATCCCTAGTATAACTTCATACCCCTTCATGTCAATTACAATCAGCTCTACATATAACTTCTTATCTCCTAAGGACACAATATCACCCTTCACTATCTGTTCAGAATGTAAGGATTTCCCTGACGGTAACATTGCACTATATGGCCTATCAGCTGGTAAGTATCCTAACTTATGCTTACAGACAAACAAGGTTGCTATAAATGAGTGGGTGGCCCCCGTGTCTATAAGTGTGTAAGCAGAAATAGCACAAATCATAATTGTACCTGTTATGACTGTATGCTGCACAGCATCTTCATCCTCCATCATAGCAAAGACTCTGGGTGCTATTCTTGGTCGATTGGGGTCTGGTGGTATGGGGCAGTCTCTGACTACATGTCCGACCTTGTCACATCTGTAGCAACGGCCAGAGTGTAGCTTGCACTCGCCATGTGGTTTTCTGGCAGTTGGAGCATAAAGGAGCTAATGGTCGTTTTCCTTTTCCTTGATTATCATTTGGATTGAAGGGTCTCTTTATACCTTGCTGTTGTTGTTGTGGTTCCCTGTTCTGTTGCGATTTCCATCCTTTGTTCTGACGTGGTGGCGGCTGAGCCTCCTTAATGAACTTCCTTGGCTGTTCACGCTGCGCATATGTTGTTATCTCGGCTTCTTCCAGTTCCAAGGCCTTAGCCGTCACTTCACCATATGGTATATCATGTATTCTAGCAGTCTTTACTCTCATATACAAACTCGGCTTCAATCCTTGAACAAATTGGTGAATCTTGTCCTCATCATTCTCAACCAATCGGGGAGCAAACCGTGATAAAGCCTCAAACCTACATATGTAATCCGCCACAGAGCCAGTTTGACGCAAATTCATGAACTTCTTCTTCTTGCTGGTCCGAACGGTCCTATTGAAATACTTATCAAAGAAAGCAGTCTTAAACATTTCCCAGGTCATAGCTCCTGCATTAATGGTGCTCTGAATTGAGTCCACCAATGCCTTGCACTCAGTTCCAAATGAAAAACAGCGTAAGTGACCCTATCTCCTTCATCAACCTTGGCGTACTTGAACATGTCCTCCATTTTCCGAATCCATTCCTCAGCATAAACAGGATCTGAAACTTGGCCATTAAATGTTGGGGGTCTAAGTCTATGGAAGCGCTCGCCACCATGATCATGGTTTGCATTAGAGCTAGAGTTCCCATGCTCTTCCCTGGTGGTCATAAGCTGCTCGATTTGGCATGATTGGCGTATAACCAACTCCGTTAGCTGAGCAATAGTGGTACTATCCACATTGTCTTCTCTCTGTTGATCCCTCACCATTTTGGGATTCCTAAGAAAATAATCATAGCATATCTTAACTTAATGACATTACTAAAATTATAAATACTTACAATTGTTGGAGTGTACTCAGGTGGCAATCTGTGCTGGGAGGCAGTCTGCAGAATCGATTTTAGAACCCGGTTTTGCTTTGATACCATAATTGTAATGACCCCAATAAGGCCGAGACATAATTCATGACTTTCTTAATCATTTAATTATTACTTTCTGCATCATGTTCATTATTAGTATTATTTTTATCATTATTTTTTTTAAAAAAAAGACTTAGAACTTAGTACTTGACTCGCGGACAACATATCATCTGACAAAACCAAACCATCCAAAACTCGACTCTTTCATTAATCTAATAACTCTTTAGTCCACAGAATCGAGCGACTATGCTCGGTTATCAGTTCCATGACATAATCGGGCAGAAAAGAAATGCCCTTAGATCACACGACGGCATTCTGCTCAGGCTGCACGGGTTTGCATGCATCGGCTGATAGGGTACACATCTTCCGATTTGTCACGTGTTCTCTGCATGACTCAATTATCGTTGCCCAATAGAAGACATCTTTCGGTGGGCACGTGCATCTCTCGTGACTCATTAAACATCACTTGACATAAGCGATGCACTACATCGCCCGATTGCTAGACGACAAAACAATACTTACATCATCCGGTATTTGAAATACACTACATCGCCTGATCGCTAGACGACAAAACAATATTTACAACATCCGGTATTTGAAATACACTACATCGCCCTATCGCTAGACGACAAACAATACTTACATCATCTGGTATTTGAAATACACTACATCGCTCGATCGCTAGACGACAAACAATACTTACATCATCCGGTAAGAGACAAACGTTCACCATCTACCGGTGACGTCAGCCGGATGATTCATTCATCCAGCTTCTATCATTCAACTCACACCGGTGATGTCAGCTGGAGGATGCATTCATCCGACTTCTATCACACGGCAGTAAAACCCGAAAACCTTCAAGCAACTCATACCGACAGAAAGATAACCTGACCTTCACAGATCTCATACTTCGTAGACATAAACGTAGGCAGACATAAATCATGGACTCATCTTGAATACATATAACGGAAGACTTAGTTAAAACAACTCGTTCTATATCCTTATAGACATTCACAGACTCAGTAATTAAACCAGACAATTTCAAAAGCTCGATGTCTTAAGATAATCTCATCCTACTTAGACTTCCATATTCATAATCATCACTAAAATTATAAAAGCATTAACCAGGGGGTCTTGTTCGCCATCCAGCCACAGAATTGCTCCCTGAACACCTTCCAGCAACCAAACTTACACATCTTCATTAACTTTGGAATTCTCACCTGATACTTCATCACCTACATCATAAGGTTCAAACTATAAGCCTAATGCTTAGTAAGGAATGCAATGCTAACATGTATACATGAATGCATAGTTGCAAGAAAATCATGATCATGTTCGTTTCATGCTCTTTTCCTGTTCTTATTCGTATTCTTGTTCATCACTTTCATCATATGGATTAAGGGAGGATTTATGCCGTAAAGGGGGGATGACAGTGCAAGTGTACATAGTCCCTTTTGGGCCGTATTCATGGTCCTTCTCTTTGGACAGTGACATACGCCAAACCGCCTCCAACCCTCACTTAATTCGGTTGCATGAGTTTCATATTCATTGTCATATCTTGTTCATGGGAAAAACATGCTCATAAAACATTTTCATATGCTTGAGAAGTAAATCATGATGCATGACATGGATGCTCTTAAATCATCAGACTATAGAAAGTATAATACCAGCACAGTCGACTTCATAGACTCTACTAGAATGTCACATAACAAAACTCTCAACATCCATAAATCATCCAAGTACGAGAAATCTTACTAACACAGAACAAACATCAGACAACTGAAACTAACTTAATATCCTTGTGATGTAGGGCCCTATTGGCCGGAATTCTTAATACATTCACTTACCTGGTTTCCTTAGCAATACTCGAGCATTTCACTTCAGACTTCTTTACCTAAAACATTTCACATTACAGTATTAAGTAAAAATCCTAAAAGTTCTAACCAAAAGTCATCCTAGAAATAATCAGTTTCAACCTAATAACTAGTCACAGATTATGAATGCCACTAATATTTCACTGCCAAAGAAGAATACGAAGCTACGGGTCTTAGCAGGGAAAATAGAGTTCTAAATAGCCAATCAGTGACTACATTACAGAGTCTTACCTAGGGTGTGGATTGTCGGGGCGGAGACTGAAAATCGGTCACCGAAAGGAGCTGCAGTTGGCCGAGGGAGAGAGCTCTGGGGAAGAGAAAAATCGCCGAGAGTGGATGCGTCGGCTACAGTCAGGTTTAAATAGGGTTTAAGGTTTCCATTTCCTATTTATACTTGATCCATCCATCCTTAATTACAACCCTGCCACCCAACCTAGTTTCACTCAACTTACAATAAATGTCTTGACATTAAATTTAAAATCATAAAGGTTAATAAAAATGGTGATAATCAAAATGGTTAAGAAAATCACCTGGCCGAAATTGTCGGGTGTTACACCAGATTTATTGGACCCTTTTCAATCTTGAAAAGGATTTGTAAGGCAGCTTACAAATTACAGCTACCAACCTCTATTGAAGGAATCCATATTGTGTTCCAAGTTTCCATGTTGAAGAAGTATGTACGAGATTCATCACAGATTGTGGGACAGCAGGGTATTGAAGTTCATCCTACTCTTGCATATGAGGAGAAACCAGTAAGGATCCTAGACTATGCTGTGAAAGTGTTGCGCAACAAAGAAGTTCCACTGGTGAAAGTCTTATGGCATAACCAGAACATAGAGGAGACAACTTGGGAGCGCCAGCAAGACATGATGGACCAACATCTAGAATTATTCAGGTATTGAATTTTGAGGAAAAAATTCTTTTAAGGAGGGTAGATTGTAGCACCCGGTTTCATTGAGCCAACTTACTTTGTTAACTAGTGGTGAGTGTTTTACAGATAAAGTTGGGAGAAATTAGTGATTTGGCTAATGAGTGACTAGGCGAGGGCATAAAGGTAAATTAAGATATAAAGTGGATAACCTATTTATGGGAAGAGGTTCTGCGTTTAATGCACAGTAGCCGCCACCCTATTACCATTTCCCCTTCGTTTGATTTTCAGCTCAGCTCAGTAAAACTCGACAATTTCCTCTCTGATTTTCTCTATTTTATGTGAGTTTTGTTTCATTTTACTTGCTATTTTAGTGATTAGATAACAGAGAGATTGTAGGGGAGTGTTCGTGAATGCTGTGAGTGAGAGTTAGTTTTGGGTTTTGGGGAGAACCAGGAATGCTCGACGAACAGGACTTCCAGCTAGTTTCCCTAAGATTTCTAAATAGTTTAGAATGAAGTTTAGTAATGTGGTGCTCTGTTTACGATTATAGGTGAGCAGACTCCTGAAGTAGCTTACAACCAAATAATCTCCAGGAGACCAGGTAAGTGAAGTATGTTTGTGCCTTTGGGCCTACATTACAAAATAGTAGGATTATGTTTGCTTGAATGTATTTGTATGCCATGCATCATATTTTGAAAGTATGCGAAAATGAATTTACATAAAATGGCATGGTAAGGAATGAACAGACTGTAACAGATAAACTATTAAGGAAACTAATCCTCCCCTTAACTTATGATTGGATTTATACTTTGGGAGAAGTGATCCAACTCCCAATTTCACAGGGGGATCTGAACAGTTGTTAAGGGAACTAATCTGCCCCTTAATCGAGAGAGAGAATGTATGACTTTGGGAGAAGTGATCCAACTCCCAATTTCACAGGGGGATCTGAACAGTTGTTAAGGGAACTAATCCACCCCTTAATCGAGAGAGAGGATGTATGACTTTGGGAGAAGTGATCCAACTCCTAATTTCACAAGGGGATCAGATCAGAAATGAATGCATATGCAACTGAGATGAGAAAGTAGAAACTGCATGTTTAGGAATTTATGTTTCAACATTTCATTTCATTATTGCTTTACTTACTTAGCATTAGGCTAATAGATGAGTTTTGTGATGTAGGTGAAGAAGTGACAGTAGGTGTGTTCTCTGAGTTTGCTGAGAACTAGGTAGGTTGGAGGGGTGCATTCATGCATCGATCTGGCAACTGATGGGCAGTTTAACGGGTGGCAGTAGATGAGAAGGTTCAGTGAACCATGATTCAATTTAAGAATGTTGAGAGTTTTTATGACAGTGGTAGTTTTGATGTTTTGAATACAATTTGAGACTTTTCTGATAATGATACTCTGTTGGTTTTAATAGTGGTCTTTACCAAATTTTGGAGTAATACACGGATTTAAGTAGTTTTGAACCTTTTTTTTAGTAAAATGCTCAAGTTCTTTTGGTAGTTGGAGTTTTCTTTGTTTAGAGTGAAATTGTTGCTATGCTGTTTTTGTTGAGTATTTTTGGTCTATCGGTAGATGATGTCTATCGGCAGATGTTGAGTATTTTTGATCTATCGGTAGATAATGTCTATCGGTAGATGTTGAGTATTTTTGATATATCGGTAGATGATGTCTATCGGCAGATGTTGAGTATTTTTGATCTATCGGTAGATGATGTCTATCGACAGATGTTGAGTATTTTTGGTCTATCGGTGGATTTAGTCCATCGGTAGAAATCAAGAGTTTTGTCTATTGGTGGATGTAGTCCATCGATGGATGTAAGTATTAGAATTTGTCGTTTTGTGATCGGGTGATGTCGAATATTATATCTATCGGAAGATGTAGGAAGAAATTTGTCGTTTTGCGATCGGTAGATGTGAATCGAGAATTTTTGTCGTCTAGTGACCGGAAGACGCGACTTGTTCTATCGGTCGATGTGTTCTTTTTTCTTTTTTTTTTTCAACCAACTGTCTTCAATATTTTAATTATTTAATAAATTCTGTTCATATAAATATTTTTTCGCTGTAAGTTTTAATGTTTTAAGGGTCAAGTTTTGATCGTTGAATGAAATTTTAAAATTTTCTTAGAAAGTCATAGTTCGGTTTTGTATCTTGAGTAGCAAACCGGGTTCAGATAACTCGGGGCGTTACAATATCTAATTACCCAGGACGTAATTTTGCTTTATTAGGAAGGAGAAAGAAGACGCGACAAATAAAAACTTGAACTTAAAGAATGCCTTGGATTCACTTCTTCAAATGATACAGCATGATGCCATGCATTAGCATTATAAACCAATATCTTGGTATTGTGCTTATCAAGTTTCTTTTCCTCCGCTTATTGATATGCTTAAACTCAGTGGGTAATCCAGCCTGACCTGGGGTCGCTTCGATAACGTCTTCTCACTGGTGTTGTCCAACGAGTCCAAGCATTAGGGTCGACCAGGAGTTCCCGATCGCGCATCTCACAGGCGCAACGTAATTCGTCGAGGGCATTGCAACCACCGTCGATCACGCCACAAGACGCCGATGACTTAAATTTAGACCAATCGCAAGGTTACCCGCACGGGAGGCCAACGTCGCCTCCCCGACCACCCAAAGGCCAACAAAACCCCCAACAAAGTAGGCACGAGTGTCCACTTCGAGCAGTGAGGCATTGTTTTTTTTTTTTTTTGGTGCGGGGTGTTACGATGCGTGACGCCTAGGCAGACGTGCCCTCGGCCAGAAGGCTTCAAGCGCAACTTGCTTTCAAAAACTCGATGGTTCACGGGATTCTGCAATTCACACAAAGTATCGCATTTCACTACGTTCTTCATCGATGCGAGAGCCGAGATATCCGTTGTCGAGAGTCGTTTGATATATTCAGTTCACAGGAACCCCTGGGTCCCGAAATCGGGGTAGGGGAGCCGCGTTCTAAGTTCAAGATTCCTTGACGCAAATCGCATCGTTAGGAGGCGCAAGGCACGCGAGGCCGGACACGCGCAAGGGCAGTCTACAGCTCCGACGTTCCCCGCATCATTCCCGCGCATAGCGGGACGTTGGCAAAACTAGTTCGCAGGTTGTTCTGCATTTTGTAGGAATCGACAATGATCCTTCCACAGGTTCACCCACGGAAACCTTGTTACGACTTTTCCTTCCTCTAAATGATAAGGTTTAGTGAACTTCTCGAGATGTAGCAGGCAGGGAATCGCCCACGTCGTCGCGATCCGAACACTTCACCGGACAATTCAATCAGGAGGAGCGACGAGCGGTGTGTACAAAGGGCAGGGACGTAGTCAACGCGAGCTGATGACTCGCGCTTACTAGGAATTACTCGTTTAAGACTAACAATTGCAATGATCTATCGCCATCACGATGAAATTTCAAAGATTACCCTTGCCTATCGGCCAAGGCTATATACTCGTTGAATACATCAGTGTAGCGCGCGTGCGGCTCAGAACATCTAAGGGCATGACAGACCTGTTATTGCCTCAAACTTCATTGGCCTAAGCGGCCATAGTCCCTCTAAGAAGCTGGCTGCGGAGGCTCACCTCTGCATAGCTAGTTAGCAGGCTGAGGTCTCGTTCGTTAACGAAATTAACCAGACAAATCGCTCTACCAACTAAGAACGGCCATGCACCACCACCCATAGAATCAAGAAAGAGCTCTCAGTCTGTCAATCCTTACTATGTCTGGACCTGGTAAGTTTCCCCGTGTTGAGTCAAATTAAGCCGCAGGCTCCACTTCTGGTTGTGCCCTTCCGTCAATTCCTTTAAGTTTCAGCCTTGCGACCATACTTCCCCCGGAACCCGAAGACTTTAATTTCTCAAAAGGTGCCGGCGATGTCCTATAAGCAACATTTGCCGATCCCTAGTCGGCATCGTTATGGTTGAGACTAGGACAGTATCTGATCATGTTCGAGCCTCCAACTTTTGTTCTTGATTAGTGAAAACATCATTGGCGAATGCTTTCGCAGTTGTTCGTGTTTCATAAATTCAACAATTTCATCTCTGACTATGAAATACAAATGCCCCCGACTGTCCCTGTTAATCATTACTCCGATCCCGAAGGCCAACAGAATAGGATCGAAATCCTATGACGTTATCTCATGCTAATGTATACAGAGCGAAGACTTGCTTTGAGCATTGTAATTTCTTCAAAGTAACAGCGCCAGAGGAACTACCCAGCCAATTAAGGCCAGGAACGCATCGCCGGCAGAAAGGACGCGACTGACGGTGCACACCCTGAGGCGGACCAGCAGACATATCCCGAGATCCAACTACGAGCTTTTTAACTCCAACAACTTAAATATACGCTATTGGAGCTGGAATTACCACGGCTGTTGACAACAGACTTGCCCTCCAATGGATCTTCGTTAAGGAATTTAGATTGTACTCATTCCAATTACCAGACTCGAAGAGCCCAGTATTGTTATTTATTGTCACTACCTCCCCGTGTCAGGATTGTGTAATTTGCGCGCCTGCTGCCTTCCTTGGATGTGGTAGCCGTTTCTCAAGCTCTCTCTTTGGAATCGAACCCTAATTCTCCGTCACCCGTCGTCACTATCCTACCATCGAAAGTTGATAGGACAGAAATTTGAATGATGCGTCGCCGGCACAAAGGCCGTGCGATCCGTCAAGTTATCATGAATCATCAGAGCAACGGGCTAGGCCCACGTCGACCTTTTATCTAATAAATGCAACCCTTCCAGAAGTCGAGGTTTGTTGTACGTATTAGATCTAGAATTACTACGGTTATCCGAGTAGCAAGTGCCATCAAACAAACTATAACTGATTTAATGAGCCATTCGCAGTTTCACAGTTTGAATTAATTCATACTTACACATGCATGGCTTAATCTTTGAGACAAGCTGTGCGCTATGATGGGCGCAATGCCCGTCCACTGTTGCCCATGGGTGCCCTTGGCCATCCATGCCACACTATACCTCCCCCCTAAAGAGCAATCCAGACCATCTTGGGCCTGGCAGGAGTGTACATGCTATGTAGCCGAGGAGTCACTTTGCCCCATAACTCAAAATTTAGAACATTTTTTTTCCAAACCGATTTTGCAACTTCAAATGGGAATATAAGGAGAGTCTATTGTGAAAGTTTTGAGATTTTTGGATGGTATACGTATTTTTCAAGAATTATTTCGTAAATGTATATTAAAAATAAATACTAAATCTTACAAATGTTGAAAAATCTCGAAACTTTGCAGGCTATCTTTCCTTGATATGCTGCTTGTGTGGTTAAAATTTCAGACAAATCCGATATCATTTGGTATGTTTTTTGGGTTAGCCAACCTCGTGCATAGCCAAGGGGCGACATGCGCGCGCACATGCTGGGCGAGGCGAGCGCACGCATGCATGCTTGTCGAGGCGTGCGCACCGACTGGGTGACACTCGTGTGCATGTTGGGCAAGGCGAACACGGGCATGTTGGCTGAGGCACGCGTGCGCCCATGTTGGGCGACGGGCGCGCACATGCTGGGCGTGTCGCGCACCCATGCTGAGCGTGGCACGGGCTCTTGCTGGCCGCGTTG
Organism: Begonia masoniana; assembly: GCA_022432975.1. Taxonomy (NCBI): domain Eukaryota; kingdom Viridiplantae; phylum Streptophyta; class Magnoliopsida; order Cucurbitales; family Begoniaceae; genus Begonia; species Begonia masoniana. The sequence goes on along the minus strand of CM039512.1, from coordinate 24,169,583 downwards.
CACTCTTAGTGTCCTACGCGCGCTCTTGCTGGCCTAGGCACTCTTTTGCTGGCCTAGGCGCATGCGCATGCTGGCCTAGGCGCGTGCTCATGCCTGCCTAGGCGCGCGCGCATGCCTTGCCTCGCGACCCTTACTTCCACCATGCCATGCCACAGGCAGCCGTGCCTTGGCTCGCCTACCGAGCCTTGGCAACCAGTTGTGTAGTGGTTTTGGCACCCAACGTGGCTTTGCAAGCCGATGCAATAGCCATATCATTGTGCAATAATACAAAAAAGCAAATGTCCACGATAATGCAATAATTGGGGTCAAGCATAATAGCCACCCCAATGCAATATAACTTTTCAATACAATATGACTTGCCATTGGGCACCTTGTGAGGCAATTGCCCTTCCTTCTCTTGTGACTCGGGAAACATTGCCCATCGTGCCTTGACACGCAAACCAGCTATGTCGTGCGTTGGTGCCAAACGTGCCTTAGCACACCGATGCAATTACCATATCATCGAGCAATAATGTAATGGCCTTGATAATGCAATAATTGGGGTCAAGCACATGGCCACCCCAATGAAATACGACTTGCCAATACAATACGACTTGCCATTGGGCACAATGCGAGGCAATCTCCCTTCCTTCCCTTGCGACTCGGGAATCATTACCCACCGTGCCTTGGCACGCAAACCAACTGTGCCGTGTCTTTGTGACATGCCAAGGAGGCCCATCACAAGATCACAAACTCGGGCCCATAATTTAATTACTCAATTTTCTAATGATTTTTCTCTTTTTGCAGGTCTTGATCCCATTGTGGATTTAACTTGGGAGCCTACATCAGAGGATATGGACAAGCCCATGCATAGCCTTCATTGGAACATTTACACGGAGCCTTCAAGCAGCCCAATGGGAATTTGTCTTCTCGGGCCTCTAAATGTGTAATTTTATTTTTCAAACTTATTTGACATACATTAGCCTTTTTGTATGGATTATATATATTTTGCATCATGCATTAGATTGTATGGTTAGGGTTAGATGAATGTGGTGGATGATGGGTTGAAGAAGTTATTCAACAAAGGAGAAAAACATCAACAAAATGGAGCCCAAAGAAAGCCTTAGCCTAAAGAAGAGCCCACATTTGAGGTATGGATTTTGCAGGTACAAGTGTTAGTGGCAACAAGGATCAAAGACATGGCAAGATCTCAACCAATGGTCAAGCAAGGGCTCGGATCAAGGAGGGGAGCTGATTTGGCACGCGTGGGCAGCTCGAGTAGCAGGTCATGGTGCTCGCAGGCAACATTCTCGTCCGTCAGATGAGCGCGTGCATCAGCGCATCTCCATCGCTGATCAGCGTGCCTCGGATTGTTGCGTTGGCCGCTGAGGTGGCGCGCTCGGGTTCGCTAGTGAGGCGTGCACTGATTGCTCACCATCGCCGCTGATTAGCGCAGCTAGATTGCTGCTGGTTCCTTGGATGCAAGCGCACGGGCTCCTTCACTCCTAGCCAGTAATCAAACTTCTTCCAATGGTCCAAATTCATCATTCATTCCATGCCAAACCCTAATCCACCTTAGGTTGCCTATAAATGCATAGCATTGGTGCATGTATTACAACTTTTGCTCATTTATGAAATTTCTATTTCCCTAACTTCGTGTTAGAAGAACC